>MU008154.1:600000-783681 GCA_010909165.1 Anthoceros angustus
CAGGCGATTCGCACACCAGCGATCTCACCCGGTCCCTGAGAATTTCCCTCTCCGGCATGCATTGAGCACCCTTCACCACTAGTCACCCAGACGGAGCTTGGTCACTCGGCTCGACCATCCAGGATCTCCCGGCCCTCTTGTGACGAGAGGGGCCACCGAATCAGCCATCATCGATCGGATGTCTCCAACCAACCACGCACAAATTCGACACACGGGAGCTCACAGGTGTCTAAGAGAGACACTCAAGGGTCTCTTATACATCCGGGCGCCATAGCTCACTTTCCGGTGTCTAAAGATGGCTAACCTACCTCCGGTGTCTAAAGATGGCTAACCTACCACGCGCGCCTACCAATTCGGGTATCACAAGCTTCCTAGCACCTTATCCTCTAATCCAAGTGAAAGCCTCGACCTATGATGCTCCCTCTAAAATCAGCGCTTGCCTCATGTGGCGCCTAGCCCCGGCCCATGGGTGTTCCTCGCTCTCCTACCACGCCTCGATCCGAAGATCCTCCCTTAATATCTCCACCTCACTCCCGCTATCCGAGGTCCCTTCACTCCTCCTAGGAGGCGTCGTCTCACGCCCCTGCGCCGTTTCTCGCTCCTCATCATGGACAGCCAAACAATGCGTTCCTCCATGCTCTAGCCTCCGCCTTGCTCATTTCCTCGAGCACAACTTTGTGAAGGGTATGCCCGGCCCTATGGACAATCCTGGCTGCTTCACGGAATCGAGGGGTTGCATCCCCTCCTCTGGCGCTCACGGTGGCTTCCCCACCTTGGGTCCTTCTTCCGATGGCGGCTCCACCACCGTGGTGGGCGCCATGACGGTGGTGGCTCCACCACCGTGGTGGCTTCCCCCAGCGGTCTGTTTCCATGGGTGTTGCTACCCTTCTTGGTTTTGCCTCTCTCTTGACCACAGCCCTAGCCTCACCTCTCTCCGCTTATACCTCTCCGCTAGCTTCGAACTTCTCCGGAGGTGCAGGCGTCTCCACTTGTTCACAGGCCCCTGTTCTTTGAATGAAGGATCCCCACCTTATATAGACAATTTTTATTCCTAAAATCCCAAGGTCCAAGGACCTTCTAGCACACATTCACAGGTTCGAGGCCCAAGGACTAATTATTTGTAAAAGTAATATTGTCATGGGCCAAGGACCATTTTAGTATAAAAGGCCTTGCCTCGGACATTTCCTAAGCACTCCATCACACAAAACATAAGAAAAGCAAAAAACATTCAAACCAACAATCCAGGGAGGGTTAGTGTACATGTGGTCTTCCACAAGGAGCCCTTCGACCTACCGGGAGAGGATAGGTGGCCCCACCCGGAGGGACCCATGGGGAGGCCGGGAGGATGGCTCATGGTAATCAGCGGCCGCCGACGCCGCCGTAGCCCAACCCCGGCGTGATTCCGGGGAGGAGGGTCCGCCTCGCGGATCATCCGATTAGGTCGCCAGCTATGCCGTGACGGGAGATTGGACCACCAATCCCAAGGTCCAAGGACCTTCCCAGCCCACAGCCAAGAGAGATAGGGAAGGAATAGGATGGTGCTAATTAGGCATACCGAAATGGCCATCACTCAATAGGATGTAATAAAGGCGACACAGGCGTAGTATAAGAGGCTGCCCCGAATAAATCATCTTCTC
Organism: Anthoceros angustus; assembly: GCA_010909165.1. Classification (NCBI taxonomy): domain Eukaryota; kingdom Viridiplantae; phylum Streptophyta; class Anthocerotopsida; order Anthocerotales; family Anthocerotaceae; genus Anthoceros; species Anthoceros angustus. Next base: position 601,638 of record MU008154.1, read on the forward strand.
TTGGTGTTGATCTGCGTTCTTGCAGACCTTGTGTCTTCTTGCTAACGTGAGTCTGAGTCATCGAGGCAGCCTGGGATTGATCGTGGTCCCGTGACACCTAACGGTGGTGGTGTGTGCGAGGGAAGAGTGATCGGGGAGCGTTTCGTCCAGCTGCCCGCCGAATCCGATTTAACGCAGGAGCTGAGGACTGAGGCGGCAAGAGCTTGACGGAGAGGCCCCTGTGAGACGGCTGAGGTCCGATTGTAACCTGCTCTTGCCTTAAGACGGATAAGTGTGAGTGGAGAGAGGAACCACGAGAGGTGTGAGATGAATGAACTAAATGACGCAACGGCCCTTAAACGCTTGGCCATACCGCCCGGGCGGTTTGTCGTGAGTAGTTGGGACGAGAGGTGGTGTGTGCGAGGGAAGAGTGATCGGGGACCCGTCGCCCAGGCCGCGCCCGGGGCACGAATCTGACCCAACGCGTGAGCCGGGAGGACGGGGCGTCACGAGCCGGACGGAGAGGCCCAGAGAACGCAGGAGGTCCGACTGTAACCCGCGCCTTGCCTTAAGACGGATAAGTGTAGTGTGAGTGGAGAGAGGAACTGACGAGAGGTGTGAGAGATGAACGTGAACCAAACGACGCGAACGGGTCCTTAAACGCTTGGCCATACGGGCACATGCGGTGTTGTCGTGAGTAGTTAGACGAAGAGTGTGTGTGTTGGGGTGAGCGAACGCAAAGTGAGACGGTAGAATGCAACGCCAACGAGCCTGTCATTCCATGGGAACGAACTCCTTCCTTACAACGGGAATACGCAGTCCAAGAAAGTCGCGCTACCAATGCATGACATGGGCTCAGGCAACGCAATACATACCTGAGAACTTTCTCTTTATTACTGTGCCTCAACGCACTATGAAGTTATCTCTCGCACATGACACAGACAAATTCCAAACCGCCTGTTGTTCCACCATGGCACTTTGTGAAGCTTTCTTGGGACGCCCTGGTCTCCGGACTTGGAGGCACCCAAAAATTGAGTCTGCCTCGGCTGTTTTTCTACGCAAAGTATGGCCTCCGTATACTCCACCATCGTGCAAATTGATGAAAGGTCTATTCACATCCTTATGAATGACAATAGCCACTTAATCGGTTTTGACATAGTGGCCGCTCACTGCTAGGAATCGCCATTGGAACACAAAGACAAGTGGCCACATCCATACTGCCTCAAGTAGCCACCGCCATAGTGGTCACGTCCTCCCCATCCTTGCTGGCACCTCCACCTCATCTTCCGCCTGCATGCTGTGGTCACTTCCACAGACGATGCACAAGCTGCTGTTCGTCACAACGTCGTGGTGTCATTCGACACCGTAGTTTCATCATCATGCACAAGGTGGGTGTCCACCTTGCGACTGAGTCGGTGTAAACACGGTATCCTCTGCCTTTGCTGGGTATCCTCTTCCCCAGGTATCCTCTTCCACCGCCGCATTGCGATCTTCAACACCGAGTTGTAGGTGGCCTTGTTGGGGTGAGCGACCACACATGGGTGCCCTGTGACCCACACCAGGACCCATGTCGGTGGTGGGAACTGAAAAGCGGGGCGACAAACAAAGAAGCCACGTGAGGCATCTGCATCAACCAAAGGAGCCAACCCCAAACATGACCTTTCTTTGGTACCCATGGTGGGCCAAATACATCACCTGCACCACATGATACTCCAGGGACTCAATCCCTGGGTTTGAGACACAGGACCACCAGATCTGGCGATTCCATGACATAGTTGTGCATTGTGTAGGCGGCGGATCGGGCTGCTTTAGGATAGGTGGCGCTGCCCACGTGGTGGTGTGATCAGCTGATACCTTGCGGGGCAGGCAGCCTACTATATGTGCCTAGGGACAAGCGAATTGATGTTAGCACAAAGTGCGTATATAGCTTTTCCATGCAAAGCAACAACCTTAGAGCACTACTAACCGGAGACTCATGAGCGCCTTCTTATGTGAGTCACCGGGCACTATCCTATCAGCACCAGTCTAATTCTTCCAAGCGGTGCTCCATGATGTGGAATTCTTAGCTGACCATGATAATGCTCTGTCACTCTCTACCCACCGACCCTTGTCTTGGGTGGGTTGGCTCCTCCTTCGCGCCGGGGCCCCACCTCTATCCTCCGGCGGGTTGCGGTGGACTTACCACGAGGTCCGTTGTATTGGCGCGTCTGCTCCTCTGAGGCTCTTCTCCCCATATCGTCTCCAAGCAGGCCACTAGGGTCCCGTCTTTGTCCCATGTCCTTCATCCCCTTGAGCCTTAGTCCGTCCATTTATGGCGAGGCTTCAATGCCTTAAGGAGCTCGGCGTGGTAGTAGGCAAAATCCGAGTCAATTCTTTGGATTGCCTCTTCCACATGTGCCGGAGCACCGATACTCCTTTCGCCATTGGTGCTCAGGCGTCTTTGTCCGACTTCTTTGGACCATCTCCCTGCCGAGTTTCGGTGGGCGGGCGAATCTCGCGAGGCCACAAGGGCCTCGGTCACCTCCACCGCTTGCTCGCTCCGGCTCCGTCGTTTCCGCTCTGCCGACACGCCGCCGGCGCTCCCTTCCGCCTTCCTTAGCGGACGGCTTCTTTTACGTCCGGTGCTCGCTCCCGTTCATCACGGCCTTTAGCTCCGCCATCTCCCTCTCCGGCGGTCAACTCTGCCCGTGCCGTCAGTCCTTCTCCATTTCGGCGTCACGCTCCTTGTTCCATCGCCTTACCTCCTCCGTCCGCCAGCAGAGCTGGAGCCGCTCTATCTCTCGTTCGTGATCCGTGATCACGCCTGCGATACCATTCCGCTCAATGGTAACTTGGGCTGCGACTCGAGTCTCTTGCGGTCTTCCATCTCCGCCATTGCTCCACCTCGCATGGCGAGTCAGGAGATCCTCCATCTCCTTGTCGGGCTTCCTTCTCCTCGGCATGGCGGCCCGCTCGCCGCCTCCTGCTCCGTCTTCAGGTTAGCCGCAGCTATCCCTGCCGTCTCCCTCCACCGGTTTCGATCACGCCGATAGTGATCGCGGTCGGTCTTAGCGGTGACTTCCTCCTCGCCGCCTTCACAGGCTTGACTTGGTCTTTGGTCGGTAGGCCTCGGCCAGTCGCGAGCCTTCTCTGCTTGCGCTCGGGCCTCCTCTGCCTCCTTCTGCGCTACCCCTCTCACTGCAGGTCTTGACCAGCGCTTGGGCCTCCTGTGCCCTTGTGCTCACCCGGTGAAGGAATTTAGTCGGTCTGTCGAATGGACGGACTTCCCTTCGGCCTCGGCGTTTCCCCTCTTCGATGCGGCCGAGAGCTTCTGCCTTCCTCCTCGCCTCCTGGGCCGCCTCCAATTGCTCTGGAGGAGCACCATGCGCCTCCTTGTGGCTTCCACTTCACAGGTCTTCTCGGCATCGCGAGACCCCAGGCATCGTCCATGGCGGTGGCAGGACCCGTGTCTCTTCCACGGCCGCCCGTGATGAGGCCCCAAAAGTCCGTAGTGGGCGGGCATCTCACGGTCGCCAAGGACCTCCATACCCCGATCCGGGAGTAGTCGGTGGGTTCTCGGACCTAATCGGGTCCCTTAGGTCACGATTGAGTCAGCTTCACCCTCCTTGGCCCTCTTGGCGCCAATTCCTTATTCGCCCTCTTCGTCACAGGGCTCGGAGGGTGAGGGGTTCAGGCGGCCTTGCCTCTCCCGGTCGGCGGCAGGCGGCTCAGTGGGGTTCTTGCCCGGTGACCTCCTGCTCCTTGGCGTCCCTTCGCCCTTCTCACGCCTCTTGACCTCTTGCCACTCCGTGGGCGGGGGCAACCTGAGCACTCCGGTCTTTGCGTTGGGTGGCACCGTCTTCCGCCTCTTGGTGCCGGTTCGTCGGGCTCCTCCGTTGTGGTGGTGTTTGGGCTGTGGGCGGGCCGTCTCTGCTGCCACTGCTCGGTGAGGCACCAAGAGGAGGGAAGCGGGGATATCTTCCCACACTTCCCTAGGTGGTGAGGGGGTCCGTTCCAGACGTATGGAGTCCGGTATCCCTTCCCAGTCGTCCTCCTCCCGGACCCGTTTGGCCCTAGGGGGTCGGGCCTCTACCTCGGGCGCCTTTGCCCGCTCTGCTTCTGGTAGGGCCGCCAACCCTTTCCGGAGCGCCCGCTCTACCTCCCCATCCTTCAGGAGGTCGTAATGTCCCCATACATGGATCAGGTATGGGGATAGTCCGGACGGCGGTGGCTTCTCGCTCCTCAGCTTGTGGGCCTCTGGTGAACTGGCGAAGATGATCCTTCCCGATCGCCCTCTTGCCCTGCAGCGCGGGAACACCAACAAATTATCACCAAGGTGATCCACCTTGGTGAGCAAGTTCGATGGACAATGATCAGACTCTGCCCTCACCTTTGTCATCCGGTCAGGCATCAACCGGCCGTTGGTTGTCGCTGCGTTCGCTTGACGCCGCGCCTTGCGCCTCTATCTTTCCCTCGCCTTGAGGGGCTCGGGACTCGCCCCAACCTCCTCCGTTGGGCGGTTGTAAGCCGCCCTCGGGACCTCAAGGTCCACCTCACAGGATCCTCCGGAGGTTCTTGGACCGAACCTCCTTGTTGGCTGCCAGCATCTTGGCGAACTCCGGACCGGGGTGATTGTCAAGCGTCGGGCACTGGAACACGTCTAAGTGCCACTCTTGACCAATCCTCCGCCTCCTCCGCCACGGCCCAAAGTCCGGATAGCGGGTTACAATGTTGCGCTCTACCGGGTTCCATGGCTCCCATACCTCCATGACCTTCTTGGGTCCCATCGCCTTCTTCTCCTTTCTGTTGGCGATTGTCGAGATCGGCGCAGTCGCCCTCTTGGCGTTGCAACTAGGTGAGCGCAGATGCTGGCGTTCGAGAGATAGCGCGGGCGGGTTGCGGGCGCAAGGCTGCGATTGTCTCGAGGTGCCCCTCCTCGTCGGCGCGGTGGAAAGTAACATTGGGCGGGAGGGTGCCACATCCGTAGCGCGGTGCGCATGGCTTACTCGGCGCGCGCGCGTGCTCGGCCTTCTGCTGCCGCCCGCGATCCGGGCGTGAATACACCGCCTCGGCAGGCTGGTCACAGCTGCATGCCGACCTCCACTCGGGGCCGTCCACGTGGCGCCGCTCGATCTGTCTTCACGACTCAACTTCTAAATTACTTTCACTGGCGTACTTATCTGTTTTTGACCGGGTGGGGTCCGGACTTATCCGATACCCGGTCGCGTCAGTAGCTCACGTAGTGGTATGCGGGGTCGTTACTCCGGTCAGTGAGCAGTCCGGAGCACCGTCGCGCTTATTCCTCCTTTTCCGCCTTATTTTATTCCTCGGACCTACGAAAAAAACAAAACCCCACTTATTTCCTAACCCCAAGGAAGTCCAGTAGCCACACTCACGCTCCGTGCATGCAAGTCCTCCTTTGGGTCTTGCTCTCCACCGGCGTCACCTGTCTAACCTCATCACGGTGTCCTCAGTCAGGGACACGCTACACTGACCTTCTTGCCCTTCCCTTGCTCTGTGACCTCGTCATAGGGCCATGTGATCGGTCTCCTTCTCCTTGTGCACTTTCTTATCCTTCTCCATGTCCTCACATTTCTTGTGCTTGGAGGCCTTTACCTCATTAGTTTTACGTGCATAGGCCAAGTAGCGGACACAGTGACTTTTTCTCAACAAGGATGCCAATGGCCATCAACCTAGGGATCTTACGCCCCGATACTAACTCGCTTGCCGTATATCTTGAAAACCAAGTCGTCGATGTTTCTCCACTCCTTGTCGGACTTATCGATCCCTTCCACCCATAAGCATCATTACATTCTGTTACCCCAAACCGGAGGGTAAGCACGTCTGGCCGCCTCCCTCAAACCTTGCTGCAACTTGCTTTGGCGAACATCCACTCCTTCCACCGCAAGTTGTAGTCTCCTTCATGCCAAGACCAGTGGAGCTTCCACTCTTGCCTCCAAGGCTCGACTCACCTGTGAGCGCTCAACATGTTTTTGAGGGCACGCTTTTGATTCCTTGAGATGCCTAATGTCTCCTCCTCATCGGAGGAAGCCATGTCACTCCAACACACCTCGGCACCTCCAGATACACGCACATGTGCACACATTTGCATTAAGCCGGCTCAAGTTCTTGATGACACAGAGCATCGGAGAAGGCACCTCGGCACCCACTCAAGGCCAGCACCCTCACACGCCCGGCACCTCACGGCCCAGAACGCACATGTGCACACAAGACCGCAGCGTGCTCAAGTTCTTCACTCCGACCCGCACACAAGGAGAAGCGCACATCGGCACCACTCCAACAAAATCACAATGCCACCACCTCACAAGCCTAGCACACATGTGCACACAAGAGCATTATTCGTGCTCAAGTCCTTCAACATTGCACACAAGGAATGATCAAAGGAGCACCTCGGCACCCACTAGAGCACCCTCACACGCCCAGCACCTCCAGAGCCCACATGTCTGTCCCGTTAAGCGGCTCAAGTTCTTGAGACACCATAGACAAGGAGAAGCCGCCGCGTCGGCACCCACTCAAGGCCAGCACCCTCACGCGACAACATCTCACCCCGGATCACGCATGTGCACACAAGAGCATTACTCGGGGCTCAAGTCCTTCAACTGTGACATTGAACACAAGGAATGATCAAAGGAGCTGCACCTCGGCTGCTGGAGCACCCTCACACACCACCTCACAGCCCTAGAGCATGCACATGTCCACACAAGACCGTTAAGCCGGCTCAAGTTCTTCAGTGACACCACAGACAATGAGAAGCCGCACGGCACCCACTAGAGCACCCTCGCGCCACGCATCTCACCCCGGACCACATGTGCACACAAGAGCGTAAGCAAGCCTCGAGCCGCAAAACACCGATTGCCACACACAAGGCACATTACCTTCAAAGCGCACAAACAAAGCTGATTCCGGCCTGACTCGATCTTGCATGTGGGGAGCCGCGTTACGCAGAAGGAAGGGAGGGCTCCTATAAGAAGCCCCACATAGCTCACAATGCAGCACAAAGGGTTGATTACAACAACCAGAGCTCGAGCACGCGAACTTCTGAGCCCGTGGAGTGTGTGCGACTGTCGGCCGGATGTGGGCGCAAGTGAGATTGCATCCAGTCCGCCCTGTGGCGATCAACTCAACATCGAGCCCGCGATGGCAATAGCGAGTGCGCAGCGTAAGGCGAATTGGGGTTGGCGGTTGACTTACCACCGGATAAAAACATGTAGATCCAAGTAAAAGTAAAGTAAGTTAAAGTAAATAATAGCAAACGAAAAGTATATAAAAGTGAAACTAACATATATTGAAATATTATTTTAATGAAAACTTAAAGTCACCCTCTCACATCTCTCTATCCTTTTCAAAGTAACCAAGTGTACCAAGCCATATGGTACTAAAGTGTACCACCAAACCATGCTACCACCCTAAGATGCTACTTTGAGCAGCATCTTGCAGAGACTAGAAGATAGTCTCTCAATGGGCAAGCTAACAGAATTGGGAGATTGCTACAACATCCACCAAGGATGTTTGTTCAAGAAAGGAAGGCTATGCATACCTGAGAGTTGCTCGGAATTGAAGTTGTCCTTGTTGCATGATGCCCATGATGCGCCAATAGCGGGACATATCGGGATTGACAAAACGTATCAGTGCTTGAACGAGCACGTATGGTGGCAGGGCATGAAGAAATAGTGCATCAAATATGTGCAGGAGTGCTTACCTTGTCAACAGACCAAGGCAGAGCACCAGCAGGCTTGCTTATGTCGTTAGAGGTGCCAGCAAAGAAGTGGTCTAGCATGGCCTGTGATTTTGTGACAGGCTTGCCGAGAACGCAAAGAGGACATAAACAGTGTTTCTCAGCATAGGGGTTTGTCTCCGAACCCCATTTTGGCCCCAACCATCCAGAAATGCACATGTCTCATTTCACTGTTTTTAGTGATTTGCGAACCCCATGCCCATGCATCCGAGCCCAAGGAAGACCTAATGTGCCCACCGTCCGCACACAAATGTTGGACACACCTTTGTACCAAGTGGCCGGATGATCGGGCGCACTTATGCTCCAAAGAGCGGAGTGCCGAACGTCCGCGACTTATACTCCAAAGAGGTGCAATACACCGGGTTTGGAGAGGGTTGCGTCAATACTTGTGTAGGCAAGCACTTTCGCTCAAGTTGCTTGTGCACACTTGCCACCGCACCAACACTCACATCAATTCTCTTTTCAAACCCGTGATTGAGCAATCCCGGATGGCGGGCATACCTGCGACTGGCCCCTCCGTGTCGGATAAGCCGCACTTAGATCTGCGGCATTGGGCCCGCGAGGTGGACAAGGTAAAGGATGGTGAGGCCTCCTCAACCGTTCTTGATCAAACTCTTGAGCTTACATTTCTTCTTGTCAAGTCAAATCTGCTTTCAACCTTAATCTATCCATGGGTGGCACATGGAGCAAGTCGGATCTTAAATTCAAAATCTCTGGCGAAGCTTGGCTATAGTTCGTCTCGAACACCTAGTGCGCCACATGTGTGGGCGTCACGGTGGGTATAGACAGGTCCTCCTTGAGCCTCACTAAAATACTCGATTTGGTCAAAACCCCATTTCGGGCGACAGCCCTCTTTCTTCAGATACTGGCTCTCACTAGGGCTCGCGGTGGCGAGCGGATGCTCTCTTATACTTGTGTTCGACAAGCGAGGCTTTCATTACTCAAGGAAAAATCATCTATTCTATTTATTTTCTTGCTTCTCGCAAAACATTGTGAAACATTGTCTCTTCAAAAGGTTGGCCATTAGAAACCACCATCATACATGTCGAATTTTGGAAAATGTAGCTCATCTAGAAACCAAGGCCTATGCATCTATCGTGCATCAAACTCGAATGAGCGGACATTTGGCGCACCAATCAAAGAGATCCATGCAAGTCATCGGAAGGGGCACATAGAGTAAGGCCAAAAGGTTTACATGTTGTATACAAAGCGAATGTGGGAATATAACATCAACCAACAAATGATTTTCAAAATAATATTCATGACTTTACGCCTAGATCTGGGATGATTTACAAATTTTTCAAACCACTAAAAATCAACACTCCATCCTAGTATTGATCGCCTCTAGGTTGTTATAAGTTGTTACAAAGTTTTCAAAGCGCCAAAAAAGCAAACCATCCTAATAATCCAAAAGTGCGAGAATTCTAAAGCACCAAAGTCAAGCACCCCATCCGACTGATCCGACCCGTGCTTAGCTTAACCTTGGAGTTCTTATGCCATTGAGTCTATGCCAAGCGGATGCCAGAAGACAAACAATATATACATTTGCGCGGACGTCCGGCGCATCCACTCCACCATTTCCATCTCTGACGCCCACAAGATTGGGGTCTCTCAGAAAATCGCCGGACGTCCGGTGCTTCAGACTCGCGCCAATGTAGCGTCCGCGCATTGTTCCAATTCCTTCTATGTTTTCACTCTAACAATGGAGATCCGGGTTGTGTACTCACGTGCACAGCGTACTTTTAGAGTCGTAGTTTGGTCCTCTCGAGATGGCCATGATCGCTATCGGTTAATGTTCTCTCACAATTGCGCGGACGTCCGCTGATTTCTCTTTCGACTTGTGCTACTTTTGCGTGTTGGTTGCGCGGACGTCCGGTGGTTTAACTCTTGGACTAATTTTGTTTGGTTTGCCTCTCACCACCTAGGAAGTACTATCGCTGCGAAAGAGGTGTTTAGGATTCCTAGCACTGTTAAAAATCCTTGAAATCCCTTCCTTGTGAAGGTGAAATCCATGAACCTTCTTGACAAACCTGTTAGCGTAAGTATTCATGAAAATAACATGGTCAATGTCTTTCAAGACATGTCTAAAGAGTGGTTTTGCTAAAGATGATGCATTTTTGGCCTGCCGGGGTCATTTTTGGTCTTTAGGGACCCAAACCCCTTTAATGGAGAATGACCCTATCTTGAGAGATTCTGCTTATTTGTGTGGAGTGCAGTGTGAGGAGCTACCAAGCTTGCTCACTTTATTTCCGGGCATGGGCACGATCAAAGCCAAGCAACTAGTGCCTTTGTTCTTGAAGGAGATAGTGTCAGCATGGTGTGCCACAGAAATTGTGTCGAGATAGAGATGCAAAGTTCTGTCTCGGTTTGGAAGGAGTTTTGTGCAAGCTTGGGATGAAGTGTGTTTGAGCTCGGCTTATCATTCATTGCCTGCCGACATATGGAAAGAATATTCCACCACCGGCTATGTGGCGGTGTTGCGATAAAGAACACGATAATATTCATTCCAGAATAAACAACGCCCGCTCGAGAAAGTTGCGGCCAGGTAGTTTTTGTCTAGTCACTAATTCACCTTAAACACGGCACTTCAAAAGCACCCGCTCCTGTTTAGCAATCCATCGAGTGGGATGTAACTTTTTGTCGAAATTGTTTGAAATGATGGTGACAAGTGGAAATCCTTTGTTCTAATTAGAGTATCTCCATAAGAGCAGGTGCTAGCATATTACGCCTTCATTAGTATAACCCCAACCTAGGGTTTAGGGTCTCACTTTTGACGAGCATGCGGGTGGCTAGCCATGAGGTGAAGGGTTACATCTTCTATCGAACTTGTGTTGGGCAGATGCGCCGCCCTTCCGACTTCTAAATTCTTTCACAACGACTTGAGGCCGATTTTGATCCGTCTGGCCTATTTTCTATTTTAAACATGTCGGAGGGTTCGGTATGGGCATTAGCTGACCACCAACCAATTATACTTGACAAGTATTGCTCCTCCATAGGCCTACTTCACTGTCATCTCTAGATATGTTTTTATGTGGTCACAGCACTTGAATTCATATAAGCACTTCCTCGACCAACAACCAAGCAAACAAATCTAATACGCATCTAGATATATAGGTGCAACCAATAACAACAAGAGGAGTAGCTCGCATCGTGGCACAAACACACTCTCCCACGAGAACAACACGCAAATTCCTCACATCGCCTCGAGTCATAGCTTTGGCCTCCTCACAACACCTTGCATTGCATATCTAGATGACAAGCTATGATCTCGAGCTTGTCCTCAATGGAAGGGCCTATATATACTGTACTGCATCGGCATATTCCTAAGATATCCTATTGGCATCGAGATATGCCGTAAATATCCTAAGAATACACTATAATATGCAAGGAATATGCCAAAGCATATTACTTGAGCTTATCCACTTAGCTATTGCTAACCATGTTTAATTAACACTAATCAATGCTTAATTAACATAAGCACCTTAGATTAACTAATACTAATCAATACTTAATTAACATAAGCACTTTAGATTAATTAACACTAATTACTTTCTTAAAGATAAGTAATTAGATTAATTAATGCTAATCAAACACTAAACCCAAGTGCAGAGATTAGTATCACATGGCATGCAGCCGTGGCATGCGTGCGTCCGCTAACACTAGGGCTTACAACCACTTGTCGTGCACCCATGCACATTATGACTTCATATACATTTGCGGACGTCCGGCGATCCACTCCACCATTTCCATCTCGACGACGCAAGATTGGGGTCCAAATGCGCCGGACGTCCGCAGTTTTTAGAGCCAATGTGCCGAACGTCCGCGCATTGTTCCAATTCCTTCTATGTTTTCACTCTAACAATGGAGATCCTGTGGTTGTGTACTCAGCATCAAACGCCCAGCTACTTTTAGAGTCGTAGTTTGGTCCTCTTGAGATGGCCATGATCGCTATCGGTTAATGTTCTCTCACAATTCGGACCCCCGCAGCTTTTTCGCTTGAATTGCTACTTTTGCGTGTTGGTTGCGCCGGACGTCCGGCTTTGGACTAGTTTTTGTTTGGTTTGCCACTGCTCACCCCGCTAGAAGTACTATCGTCATGAAAGAGGTGTTTAGGATTCCTAGCACTTAAAAATCCTTGAAATCCCTTCCTTGTGAAGGTGAACTGCGAACCTTCTTCGCTTAAACCTCATAGTGTAAGTATTCACGAGAAAATAACATGGTCAATGTCTTTCAAGACATGTCTAAAGAGTGGTTTTGCTAAAGATGATGCATTTTGCTTTGGGTCATTTTTGGTCTTTAGGGACCCAAACCCCTTTAATGGAGAATGACCCTATGTTGAGACTTGCTCATTTGTGTACTGCGGTGGGTCCCAGAGACGAGCTACCAAGCTTGCTCACTTTCCGGGGCATGGGCACGATCAAAGCCAAGCAACTAGTGCCTTTGTTCTTGAAGGAGATAGTGTCAGCATGGTGTGCCACAGAAATTGTGTCGAGATAGAGATGCAAAGTTCTGTCTCGGTTTGGAAGGAGTTTTGTGCAAGCTTGGGATGAAGCTGTGTTTGAGCTCGGCTTATCATTCGCCGTTCAAGCTGACATATGGAAAGAATATTCCACCACCGGCTATGTGGCCAGTGTTGCAGGGATAGCAAAGAACACGATAATATTCATTCCAGCGGAATAAACAACGCCGGTTCTGAGAAAGTTGCCGCCGCTTGGTAGTTTTTGTCTAGTCACTAATTCACCTTAAACACGGCACTTCAAAAGCACCCGCTCCTGTGTTTAGCAATCCATCAGAGTGGGATGTAACTTTTTTGTCGAAATTGTTTGAAATGATGGTGACAAGTGGAAATCCTTTGTTCTAATTAGAGTATCTCCATAAGAGCATAGGGTGCTAGCATATTGGCGCCTTCATTAGTATAACCCTAACCCTAGGGTTTAGGGTCTCACTGCTTTGACGAGCATGCGGGTGGCTAGCCATGAGGTGAAGGGTTACACACCGCTTCTATCGAACTTGTGTTGGGCAGATGCGCCGCCCTTCCGACTTCTAAATTCTTTCACAACGACTTGAGGCCGATTTTGATCCGTCTGGCCTATTTTCTATTTAAACATGTCGGAGGGTTCGGTATGGGCATTAGCTGACCACCAACCAATTATACTTGACAAGTATTGCTCCTCCATAGGCCTACTTCACTGTCATCTCTAGATATGTTTTTATGTGGTCACAGCACTTGAATTCATATAAGCACTTCCTCGACCAACAACCAAGCAAACAAATCTAATACGCATCTAGATATATAGGTGCAACCAATAACAACAGGAGGGAGTAGCTCGCATCGTGGCACAAACACACTCTCCCACGAGAACAACACGCAAATTCCTCACATCGCCTCGAGTCATAGCTTTGGCCTCCTCACAACACCTTGCATTGCATATCTAGATGACAAGCTATGATCTCGAGCTTGTCCTCAATGGAAGGGCCTATATATACTGTACTGCATCGGCATATTCCTAAGATATCCTATTGGCATCGAGATATGCCGTAAATATCCTAAGAATACACTATAATATGCAAGGAATATGCCAAAGCATATTACTTGAGCTTATCCACTTAGCTATTGCTAACCATGTTTAATTAACACTAATCAATGCTTAATTAACATAAGCACCTTAGATTAACTAATACTAATCAATACTTAATTAACATAAGCACTTTAGATTAATTAACACTAATTACTTTCTTAAAGATAAGTAATTAGATTAATTAATGCTAATCAAACACTAAACCCAAGTGCAGAGATTAGTATCACATGGCATGACAGCGCCGATGTGCATGCGTCCGCGTTAACACTAGGGCTTACAACCACTTGTCGTGCACCCATGCACATTATGACTTACATACATTAGGCCATGTGTCGCTTGCTTGCGGAAGAGAATGAGAAAGAACACACCACTTTTGACACTTTTAATGACAACGCAGCCTTGGTCGCTCGCAAAGATGGTGTCCAACACACAAAACACGTGTTCATTTGCTATGACCTTCGTAGAAAGATAGTCGCGGCCTGCAGTGAGCTCGAGAATAGGGAAGAAACTTGGTCGTGTCATGTCTCTCTTCTCTATTCCGATTCCAGTACAATTTGCGATCATGAGTATTAGGGCATGGGTAATTTCAAACAGCGTGCTTAGAAAACCGTTGAAATTTGAAAACAATTTCCATGATTTTGAGCCCAAGATTACGAATTATTAGTAAGGGAATTTGAAACCGAACCAATTATCTATCACTTTTACAACACAAACTATGCTAGCCAAAATATACAACACAAACTATGCTGGCCAAAATAAACAAGCATGACTCGAACTAGTAACCTCGGATTTCAATCTCTCTCATTTCAATCCATATTATCTACTCCCTAAACACTAGGAAAAATTTACCTTTAAAAGGCGCCGGCATGCCGGCACCTCGAAAGAAGACTTGAACCCAAGACCTCTTCATTATAAACCTCAAGTCTTACCAACAACAACAACAATAACTTTATTTATGTCCGCTAAGGATGGAAGGACCATCATGGGACAGAGATAGTACAGCGTAAAAGAGGTTAAAAACCGAGTACACTTACGTCGTCGAACTAGAGAAGCGATCGTATGAGGAAAGCGTAAAAAGAAGGCGAAGACTATAAGGAGTCCAACAAGGCCTGCCGAAGATCAAGAAGCTCAGAGAAACATAGTCCAGAGAGCCTAGGAATGTGGAAAGAAAAAAATCTACGCAGCGAGAAGTCAGCACACTAAGAAGAGAGTAACGAGACCGAATATTGGCATAGGCAGGACAATAAAAGAGGAATTGTCATTCAGATTCAGGGTCCAAGGAGCAAAGCTTGCAGATCCTTTCGTCTTGGGGAGGGGCAGGCTTGAGCCAATGGTCGGTCTCAATCCGGAGGTGGTGGGAGCTAACACGAAATTGACCTATGAGTGTGCGGAGTTTGAAGGACAGGGGGGAACTGAGGTAGCGGGGCAGGGTAGGAAATTTACCAGAGGGAGTATTAACTCGGAGCTCGTCTTTGTAAAAGCGGAGTCTAGAAGTGAGAGGAGGGGAAAAGGAAAGAGGGGTTGGGAAGGTGACAATCCAGAAGAATCCAGTTGAGAATCGAATTAATTTGTGGACGCTTTCCAACATTTGGCCAAGTTTAGAACGGATGGATTGGATTCAAATCCCCTTGCGGAGAGCTAGAGGAAGGAGGAGGATGTCACGGTGGATTGATGCAAGCTTCAGCCGTGAAGGACATAGTCAGTCACGAGGCTATGGTGGACACCGCGATGAGCCAGCTGATCTCTGGCCAAAGGGCCGTGGCGGCATAGATGGTAGCCGCAAGCACGAGGGCAGCTAGCTAGAAGATTAGGTTAGTTAGAGTGAGTGACTAACCTAGGATCAACTAACCATAGTTAGCTAAACTCTAGTAAAGACAAGGTCAGTTAAACCATGAAACACATGCTGGGACGGGGGCGCGGGCTACTTAAGCCCGTTCCCAAGAATCAAGACAGACTCTCGCATACCAGCTTGGAGCCCTTCGCGTCCATGATCTCCGTCTCCGAGAAGAGCGATGACAGGCTAGTTCATTTCTAGGCACTTCAAACTCCCTATTAAGAGGGCTTGTTCATATATAGGCACTTCAAACTCCCCATTAAGAGGGTTAGTTCAAAGCGCGAGGGTCATCACCTATATCGTATCATATCATTGTTATGGGGACATGGTACTCCATGGTGTGAGTTCTAATGCACGAGACCACCAATTGAACAAAGTAAAAAGATACATGTAATCATGATTTGCATATTTATAAGCATAATCTATATTTTAACTGGAAAAGTTCTTACAACATTCAAAGACATCTAGGTACTAGTCCTAACATGATGAAAGGGGATTACAACCAGGACCCCCATAGGCCACCCATGTTTCTGAATTTTTAGGGTCGTCCCTATCTGCATTGTCATATGTAACATCATATAGTCCTTCGTTTGTTTGAACCTTTTCACTGATAAAAGCATGATACATAGTGAGTCCTCCTTTACCGACTATTTGAATATTTCTGAAGTATGCGCCTTCAAAACTTTCTGCATCTACAGAGTCTGCAAATTCTCCACTACCCATAGGCATTGACCAAGGTCCCCGCTCTGCACGCATAACCTCCCCTCCATAATGGAGTTCTTTTATGACGTTATGTGCTAATGGGCCATCATTAAAGATACTATCGGGCCAATATCCAATTTCAACACCATTAATAGATAATAGCCATTTAGTTCCAAGGTGCACAACCCCTATTCTCATATCCATTTTTCCATCACAATCTTCTACCTCAAACATACCACCTGGAAATATAGGAGTATTATCATACAAAACAAACCCTTCACAAAGTGTATTATAACACCCATCATTATAAGAATTACTCTTCATTCAAACAAAAGGCAGAATCAGTATTGAGCAATAGGAAACAATTCTAGAAGTAGATCTAATGTTTATAAGAAATATGTCTTAGAAATACAAACTTATTACCGTCCATAGTACAAAAAAGTGAGTTAAATCCTCCCCATGTTCATAGTATGGCGAATTTATATAAAGTTTTGGATTCACCTGTATTCATATGTAAAAATAATTAAATATATTTTATATATTATCCAGAAAATTATAATATTCATAGAAGAACAAAAAAAATACTTACATGCCATCCGACCTCAATAACTTGGAATGAACCTTCCGCTAGGTTTTCTCCTAAAATCCAAAGTTGGCCCAATGAAAAATCTGCATGGTTAACATCATTTACTACGGTAGGCTTATATATATTGGTCGTAGCAATGGTCCCAAAAACTTCAATATGTGCGTTTGATGCAGATGAGATCCCGATTGCGTGCTACACATAATGGTATAAAGTTACCATCATCATCAGAACAAACTAAGGTTAACAAATATCAATTGCTCACTCACTCTTTAGTTCTTATAGCAGAAAAAAATATATCAAATAAAACTAATACCTCTAAAAGTCTAGCAATTCATGAAGAGAAAGTTGATACGTACCCAACGCTTATCCGGTGGATAATATCCATCTACGTGATTATGGTCTTTTACCAACGATGCCCTTTTGGATAGAAAATTTTGATTCAAATATTCTTTAACATCTTTGGTGACCCGAGGAATTGCGACAGTTCCTGCAGGACAATTTCCAACTTCTCTTTGAAATATTGTGGAGATTTTTTTCTCGACTTTGACTTTGGTGCTATTGAGAAATTGCATTGGTGCTTTCTCAAATTGACCAATTTTCTGTAAATTTAGGAATAAAAAAGTTAAAAAATATATATTAAAGAAGACAATTGTTGAAATTGTTAGATTTGAACACTTAAACCTCAAATAACATGTGATTATTTGATAGATGTATAAATATCCAATCTTATTACCTCATGATACTCTCGTAAAGTTGTATTTTGCATGCTCGGTTGGTCCTCAAATTTTACACAATCAACAATACTGCCTTGAGAAAGCTGGCAAGAAAAATGATACCAAAACAAAACATGAGTGTGTGCTGGTTTTGCATTTATTTACTCAAGAAATAAATCAATAGCAATAAAAGCTTAATAATAGAAACACTTACCACATGGGATGACACAAATGATCGATTTATATTGCTTGAACTCTGTTGCCTAGATGAACCAAGTGCTATGGTCCCATGGCCTAAGAAATAAAATTCCCATAAAAGTATAATAATCAAATAGTAAAAATTGAGTGCCATGTTAATGGTGTGCACTCTACGGTTTTCTAAACAACCAGTGATGAGTGAAAGCAATGCTAGAAACACAATGTTGTCACTACATATATAAGGGTTGTATGAAAACTCTCTCGAGGACAAATGTAGGATTTGCAGTTTATCTCGATAATGTGCTTGAAATATCTTAATTATTAGTTGTACATGGGTGAAAGCATGGTTTGGTGCTCACTTTAGTCGGAAACGGGTGAAAGGCTCTTATTTTATCCTCACGCAAAGTCTACAATTATAAAAAAGTCATTTCCTTCCTAACCTGTCATGATATTTTACAGGTTATAGCAATGTCTAGTTTTACCTAGGATCAAATTTTAATTAAGAATAATATATTAAAAATATCCTGAAAACTTTTAAACTTGAAAAAGGACAATGTCCTCACGGGGCTGGCTTTTTGCTACTCTATTTCACGAACCCGTGACCTAGGAACGGGCCCGCACACGCGCGAGGTTTGAAATGCTGTAAGTTAAAAAATCCCGCCCCGATTTATGGTCAACATAGAATATCATTTTTTCAAAGCAGGCGGGACTAGGTTACGTGCATACCGCCCAGCAAATGACCTAGGTACTCATGAAGTCAGCTCGAAATGTGCAGGCTGGGCAACAAACGAGAAAGGCCCCAGTTCTACTAGTGCATGACGTGGTGGAATGAGCGGATCGGGTTCGAACGGCGCTCTAAGCTGCAAGTTTGCCCAGGGAGCTAGGATGGTGGATAGGGTGGGGGCGTTGGAGGTGTTGGCTTCAAACACGGTTGTTGTTTTCTGCACAATGCTATGGCTCACCATCCCATCAACGGAGCCGATGGGCAGCAGGAAAATGTTGTCAGCGAGAACGGCAGGTGCATGCACTAGCTGCTGATGGTGCTTCACGTGAAGCTAGTGTCCAGGTGTGGGAGGAAGAAGGGTAGGGAGGAATCTTAGGATAAGACAGGTGCAGATGTAAAACGAGGAGATGCGTCCTCCGGAAGGGGCAGGGAGAGTAGGAGAGGATTCTCCTTGTGGGAGAGTTGAAGGAGAGGGCGTCAGAATGTCAACAATCCGTGTACAAAAGGATAGAGAGCTGTAGCGGGCTCTTGCTGCCAGTTATGGTCTTAGAAAATGCTCGGTACGGCACAAGCAAGAAGTGGCTCGTAAATTAGCCAATCAATTTTTATGCCTTACTAGTGCATACACGGCAGAATGTCGTAGAGACATTTTGGGGGTATTCAGTCACCTACCTCTTCTCAAGTTATATCAGCCAGGAGCTACAAAGGATGCAAAAGAGATCCAATTGGAAGCATTGTTGTTGAAGAATGTGCGTGAGGCTTGTCCTCAAAGCTCTCCACTACGAGGTTTGAGTCCGAGTGAGGCACGCACCACAGGGTGTAGTGTGATGCGATATTTTTCCCAGAATTGGCTGGTGCGCAGAACCCAAAGACATCCCGTTGGCCACCATCTCCTCCGGCACAGGTAGGCTCTGGTAGCCTGGACTCTTCACAATCACCTGTGCTCTGCTGTGCAGCGCTGGAGTCCTTAAGCTAGAGAATTGATGGCGGCACGCGAGACTGGTAGCTGGGCGAACGTAGTGAGTTCCCTGTTTTGCCTTACGCTCAAGTGCTCTACGGTCTGGGTTCAGTTGATAAACGATGCCTGTATGACTAAGCTATATGCAATGAGTGGGATCTGTAGGAATGCATTTTGCCAGCTCAAATAGTGTAGATATGCAAGTTTGTCATGGCACCACATGGGCATGAGGGAGAAGTCCAGTTGTACATGCTTACCCTTGAAGCCTAGGAACAAGTCACTGCCTGTGTCTATGAAAGCAACTGACGAAGGTGAGTACTCTGCTCGAGGAAGCTGAAGTTCTAGTGGTTGATGTACATTGTGTGGTCTTGAGATGACCACAACCTTATTGGTGAACATGTACTACGTGCATACTTAGTGCAGGACAACAAATGATGCAACCATTCGTGCCCCAAGATTGCTACGTTCAAATTGTTCTGAGTGCTAAGTTAACCAAACTATGTTGTCACACTTTTTCCACCTCCGGGTCGGGCTTTGCAATGCTATGCAGCCGTTTTACAAATGGATGTTGGCTCTGAAGTCTTGTGACCCAAATTTTGGTGCTATAACGCAAATGTGGTTTTGTTGATATTTATTTCATTGCTCTGATAGATGTGCGGTTGGGAGCTAGGAGCTCATATTTGCTGTTCATAGAACTCTGCTGGATAGTTGTCATTTTTTCTCTTAGAAATCCATTATCAGCTGAATTTCTGGATTTGTGGATTCTGTGGATTCTGTGGATGTGCGGATATGGGGATGTGACGATGTGTGGATGTGTTGATGTGCCGATGTGTGGATGTGCCAATGTGTACGTGGATGTGTGGATGTATGGATGTGTGGAAGTGCCGATGTGTAGATGTAACACGATAATTTTGCAAGGAGGAGAATATACAAACCCTCTTCTTCTAGGTTGGACCCTCTTCTTCTGGGTTGGACCCTCTTGATCAAACACTGCCCAGTCCGAAAATAGCCCTTTTACATCAGGTTCAAAACATCACCTCCATTCCTGGGGTACATACACTTATACACCAAATGTTTACCAGATGCCTCCACTACAATGACCCATCAGGGCACTGGCCTGATGGGTCTATCACAACACTGAAGCCTTGTACTACATTTGTGAGGAACTACTGGTGGACTTTCTATACCACAAAAAAAATGGATCTTTCACCTTCAATCAAATGTTTTGAGCCTGTCTACTTTAGAATGGAGGGATGTGACGGGGGCTACGTTGTAACTCATCTGGTGCCTGAGCAGATACTGAATACAACACCATTGCTAAATTACGCATTCGTTCCACCAACACCATAATTATGGAAGATCCCCTTGACGAAATTGACATAGTCCTTAAAAATTTGGATTTAAACCCTAGGTCTTCAAAATGACATTACCCTCGTTATTTTGTCCACAAACAAAAAGTGTGCATTGTTTTAATTGACATGATAGAGAGCCTATCCACGGCTCCGGCCGGCCAGCGCCCTCCGTGATGTGTTCATGGATACCATTCAATAAATTCATATAAAAACTAAACATGGTTATACTTTGGAAAGACACAAAACCGAAGGTTGTGTGAACGACATGGCGTCACAATGGGACAAAATGGTAAACTTTAAAACGAGCACATGCAAGCGGCTACGCCGGGAATGGTCCCCCACGGGGAACAATCTGCAACTCATCCGGGCATTGAGCCAATACTGAATGTATGCACATGCACTCCACTTTTGGGTCATCAAAATCATTGTTCTTGCCCATGGACTTGGCATCTTCGAACTCCCCAACTCCTGCCTCATCAAGCACTTGTGTAAGCGTGTGGCAGCTGTGGTCGTAGCCTATGCATCATTCCTTTGCCGTTTTGCTTTACGAGGACGTTCACGTCCACCTGGGTTATGGCTTTCACGAGTTTGAATCATTGCCTTTATCAAACAAGTAACCCATTCCCTCAACCATTTGAATGTATGTTTCAAATTGAATGAGCAAAAATATGACATCTTTCACATGTCAAATCACAATGTACATGTAGCCTTGGTCGATTGCAAAGATGGTGTCCAGGACTGAAACACATGCCTAGGAGCTATGACCTCTACAATACAATGGTCGCGGCCTTCAATGAGATTGATAAAACTGAAGAAACTTGAGTGAACCGTAGCTCTCTTCACCATTTTGATTCTTTTATAATTTGAGACTATTAATATAATATTATGAATAATTTCAAATTCGCGATCAACAATTGAAAGATATTTGTTATGATTTTGGGTTTAAAACTACAAATTCTTAACTATGCTGGCCAACATAAGGACATGTGAATCGAACCATAGACCATGCCCACTTAGCCCTTCTATCAAACCATACCTTAGCAGATGGGCGCATGGGCACGGGCATGCTAGGTCCTTAAAATCAAAACAAGCCCTTAAAATCAAAGAAGTCGGTGTACTAGGACAAGAGAGGTTTTGAACGTAAACGTTTTCCCAACCACTTGAGTAATTAGCCCAAGCTACAATTTGTGTGAAGCGCTAATTATTTATTTTATCAAAGACAGCCCATGAGGAGGACATGCATGGGAAGGGCGCCGGCCAACCGGCGCCCATGGGGAGGGCGTGCATGGGGAGGGCGCTAGTCGGCCGGCGCCCATGGGCAGGGCGTACATGGGAAGGGCGCCGGCCGGCCAGCGTTCTCTTTATGGATGCGTATTTTGAAATTCTTCTCTCATGCCACAGTTGCACCCATTTTTGAAAAAACCTATGAACCTACTTTCATTCATTCATACTGTACTATGTGCAGCTTCGTTCTCAAAGAATATCTGGGCATGTTCAGGTACCCACCAAAATGTGGAGCATAACATTACTTTGAGGTTTGGGGCCTTGGTTTTGAGGGGAACTAATCCCACTTACTCCATATTTTAAAGCAACGGCTCCTGATTTGGTTAACTTGTATGGTATTGAACTAGTGTGCATGAAGTACAAAGCCTTTGTGTTCCCCACAGAGGGTGGTCATTTGCTTTAAAGGACTTCGCGTTGCCCCACCCTGGACTGATGTAGTGGAATGCAAAGGGAAACGGGACCTTGTGACAAGGGCTTGCGGCATTCAATCGCTGGTGACAACCATGTGGGCTACTGTAAAAAAATCAGAATGAAGGTGCTTGCTGAAGAGGGTTCCATTTGCCTATCATTCTGCAATCCGATGTCGTCATGTACTCTACCACATACGCGAAGGACATTTTCTGTGCGTGGGAAGTGGGAACGACGACCAGGAACTTTGACCTAAACCCCAAAACCCTCTGTATACAGGGAAAGGGTGCCGGCCGGCCGGCACCCTTTTCCCGCACACTCAGGTATATGCCCAATATGTAGTATACAAACCACTACTAAAGGTCTTCTTTTGGTATTTTTACATAGTGCCTTAGTTGAAAGGTAGTATTTATGTGCGTAACACCGGCAAGAATAGTCAACCACGTGGGTTCAATTATGCTGCAAATCAATGTGTTGTGGAAAGCCTAAACCCTTCACATGCCTCAGCCGTTCATGAAAACAATGCAACCAATGGTATGGCACCATGATTTTGTGATAAATTTTCAGAGCATGCCATGACAGGCTAGTTTTAGACCCATCAAAAACCCTCTTCGCAGGATAAAAGCCAGTAAACCCCCATCGGGTATAATCCCCCTCTTGCACGGGTATTATCGTGTTATGTGTGGAAGTGCCGATGTAGGGATGTACCGATATGCCTTTGTGTGGATGTGTGGATTGTGGATGTGCCGATGTGTCGAAGTGTCAATGTGTTAATGGTTAGGTTACTTTCGGTGACATACTGGTCACTTAGGTTTGGGCAACTTTTCTTTCTCAAATTGCTTCTTGCCGGGTTATTTTGAAGGGATAGGTCAGGTCAGTGCGCTCCGGCGTGGAGGGCCCTTTGTTCGGCAAAAAGTCAGTGGCATGGAGGGTCCTTGATTTGATAACAAGTTAGCTGTTTTGTCACGAGTGTAGTGGGTACGGTGCGGAGGGCGCATTTCTGCAACAAAGCAGCTGTTTTCATGCTCTGCTATTGTCTCAGGCTCCTCGTGCTGATTTGGGTGTCTCCAACAGAGTTGGATGGCCAGCCTGATCTTATACCCTCGGAGACGCACGCAAGCTCCGACAGAGCATAACTCATCCCAATCTTTAGCACTGTTGCTGCTTCTGCTTGGTGTATGCTTCCTCTTCCTCTCTTTCGTCTTCCCAATTGGAGATTCACTCGGAGAGTAAGTGAGTCCACTTATGGTCCTCATCTTTTCAATCAACACAAGCAGATGCATGCATACGAACAATGTGAGCTCAAGAGTTGCAAGATTGGTAGCCATGTGTGATACCATCTTCATAGCTCCTGGCACTCGAGTGTAAACCGCAGCGTAAAGGCTAGCGTAGGGGGAACCATGAGGTCCCGCTTGCGCGTACAAGAATCTGTTTAGGTTTAATGCCGCTCGTGTAGCTTAAGGGGGGGGGTGTTGGATTACTTAACTAACACTCGCTTATGTTATGATTAGGTTATTTATGCTTAGGTCATGATCTAATGAAGATTCACACTTAGAGTGTTTAAAAAAGGACAACTAATTACATTTTTGTATAATGTGATAAATTTATATTATGTAACCTTATATTTTCTTTAAAGATGATATGTACATTCTTATTAAGATCGCTATACATCCTGAATAAGATATTTGCATTTGTATATTTATGAAAATAACGAATGTATATAATAAGATAACTGTACATTTTTATTCAGATAATCTGTACAAATGTTTTTCTATTCTCAATCCTATTTTCAGAAAAAAAAAGCATTCTAAGCCGGCAGGGATAAAAAAAAAAGGGTCATGAAAGAAACCTGTCGTGGGGAGATGCAACTGACAGGATAAGGAAACCATCCAAAATCGCTCTTGGGGTAGGAGGTAGTATACACTGAGAAAATGGCCTGTGAGAAGTCTAAAGACGAAGCTCGAGATCCAAAGCTTCCGATTCATGGTTTGGAGACTCTTCGCCTGTACCAATTTCCTCATGCTCCTCAATCCTCCTCCTCCATGCCAATCGCCTCCTCTTCCCGTCGTCATCGGAATGAGACTGTGAGCCCTGATCATGTGCCAAATGGCAGCAGCGAATCACATTTTCACCCTTGGTACCAGGGGCTGCAGCAGCAAGGTGGCTGTATGGCTGGAAGGCTCTCACGAGCTCTGGACGAGGACGGGGCTCGCAGGCCGTTATTGTTGCAGCTGCTGGGTCCGGGCTTTCATACTTCTTGATGACATAATTGACCAATATCTCCCTGCTCTGACCTGAAGAGCATCCTGCTGCGGTTTTGCTGGACAAAGTCCCAGCCACATTCACAGAATCTGACGGGCTGAGGGGACAGTTGTTCCTGCCTGCACCCGACGTGGAGGAGGAGGATTGAGATGGACGCGGGGAGGAAAGGGGGGAGTTGGGAGAGTATGGGCAGTTGGACGCGGACTGGGCTGGTGGGGAAGAAGGTTTGGGTTTTGCATTTGCATTGCAGCACTCAGACACAGTGGTGGGATGATCTGCCGCTGGTTGGTACTCAGCCTGGGATCTGAGATGATCTGCCAGTGGCCATAAGTGCGATGGGGGAGGGAAGTAAGCGTGACCGGAGGTCCCCGGAGTAAGGGGAAATTGAGAGGAAATGGGGAGACTGGACTGCTGGCCCAGGGGAAGCATGTGAGACAAATTAGACTGCGCAAAACACTGAGACTCGGGAAAGGGATATGAGTTCTTAACCGCTTGAAGGTGGGGGAAGGGATGACAATGGGGATAGGCATTCCTATCCCCTTGAGGCTGGGTGCTCATCACAGTCGTGTTCGCGTAAAACACGTTGTTAGAGTTGGCGGGCAGGGGAGGAAGCGGACCGGGAACTTGATACAACCAGATTTGCGGGGTCGACGCTGCTACTGCTGTGCCTGAGGAGCCTGTGCCGGAGGAGCCTGACGTCGGGAGACTGTTGCCGCCATGGACATCTGCAAGTGTCAAACAAGTGATGGGCCCGGGTCCGAGTCCGGGAGCTTGGAATAACATTTTGTTGCGAGGAACAGGAGGTTGAAATTGCACTGCATCCATACCAGCGGCCTGTCGTAGCGTATTGAGCTGGTTGGCTTGAGCTCGCTCCCGTCTGTGGACGTTCATGTGGCCTCCCAGCGCCTGTGCCGTACGAAATTCTCTCGCACAGAAGCTACAAGTATAAGATTTCGGAGGCCACTGATGTGTCGTCCCGTTGCTGGCTTGTAAATCCTCCGCAAATGCGCGAGCTTCCCATGCGTCTTCCAAAGCTGCCTGCGCTGCTGCAGGTGTGAGAATTCTTGTAGAGGACGGAAGTCCTGCCCCATAGACGGAAGATGCTGGTGGCACTGCAATCCTGGCTGTGGGTGCTACAATCGTGGTGGCTGTTGGTGCAGCAAAGATGGCAGAAGATGTGCACTCCTCGCCTTCAGTTTCCTGCTGTTGCTCCACTGCATCATCAATTGTTCCATCTCTAACAGCCATATCTCTATGCAAGAGGCCTCGCAGAGGAATCGTAATATGTTCTGTATGTACAGAACAATTGCATCCTAAACCAAGAACTGCGAACGCATCCGGAATATAAACATTTGAACCTGCGAGCTCGCTCGCTCGGTTCACAATCCAACTATACTGACAGGGTGGACAAAGGCGCTGGCTTTGTGCCTGGGCCAGGAGACTTCAGGCCGGCCCAGAGATCCAATGGCGCCCCGGTTTCTTCACCGGACGCGGCCTTCCACCCACTCTCTTTGTCTGTATCCCCGCATCCCCACTCTTGCGAAGCAAGGTACTGCTTTACGTTTGAACGACAGATAGCCTCACACCAGAAAGAAGCTCGCAGTTGGAGGGCAAGTCTTGACACTAAACGCTCCTTGGCCCGGCTGCATCCTGTCAAGAGACCTTCCAATTTCATCGCATGCTGTTAAAATGAGAGGCGGCCGCATCTACCGGGCCCACTCTTCAACCTCGTTCAAGTCGTTACATGACTCAGAAGATCACACTTGCCGCTACAGTGACATGCAATGCCAAGGCCCACTTCCAACTTTGGCAACTTTGTGTGCAACCACTGGCTCACATACCTGCTGCCAAGGGAAGCAGGAACGGACCAACCCACTTTGGCAACACCGTCACTGGATTCGTCTGAAAACGAGAATGTTCTCTCCTTGCTACTTCCCGTTGTGGCATGTCGGATTTCCGGCTGGCACAGAACAAGTGCATTCCGACTGGAATCCCGTTTGGAATCCCAGTCGCCAAAGGTTTTTCCGCCCACCTTACTGACACAGAATCCGCCTCCACTGCACTGTACCGGCTTGGCCCTGGTGAAAGGACACACTCCATCTCCAACTCCAACGTGGTCACTCCACATTTTAAACATACATACAGTGAATGGACAGTTTCCGCCGGCAGTGGGAATCTGAGAGCTTGGCCTTGCTGGGTGTCACCATCTGGAGATCTGAGTCCCTACTCCCTGGCCCCATTGACTGACCACACCAGGAGGTTATCTCCATGAAACTAGCTCACGAATAGTGCAATAAAACGTGACATGTTCACACCTAACTCTCTTCTGAAGAATATGCTTAAGCTGTAGCTTACAAGACATAAGTGGAGCCTAGTGCTTCAAGCATCTCCATCTCCTAGTGGTTCTGAAGGGGCAGACGACATGGCAGTCAATAGTGAAGGTTGCATATTTGTAACGTGCTTCAAAGGCACTGGGATTGTGGGTAGCTATGCATGAACTTCTATGTACTGATCTACGTCAGCCCTGACAGCACTCAAGGGCCCTTCTGATGTGATCCGCAGACTGTCATCGTTGATGGTCACAAGCACTTTGGCCTGGAAAGCATTGGCATAGGCATTGGGGTTGCAAACCAGCTCAAAGTAGACTCCATCCTCGTTGGTGTCTCGGAATTCGAGGCTCTGCCATCGTTGCGGCCTGGTTGCCTTCTCCTTCTCCTTGAATGTGGCCAGCAAGTTTGTGATGGAGGTGCTCAAACTCTTAGCTGTCTCCACCGAGAAGGGCAAAGTGAGCGAGGTTTCCCCAAAATGGAAGGTGATGGGCACCTTGACTGCATGAAGCCAGACACATACATATTGATGTTACTTGAACAAGCAAGTTAGCACCACCTCAGAACAAGCGCTGGAATTCTCCTCTCAACCATTTCTCACATGCACATCCTTCGGGATTGCAGTCAAACCTGATTGGCTGGCTCGACCCCCGTCTCCATTGACGGCAACACGGGCCACCCCGCTTGCTCGCTGCCGCCCTCCATTGGTCAACCTGCAGGCGGAGTTCAGAGCACGTGGTGCAAAGAATAGTACCCGGTCAGGCACCAGGTTGTTGCTCCAGCGCCTTGCCGATTGCACTCGGTTTCCAGGAAATGCTCCTCCTTTAGAAGCAATGGCATCCACCAACCCCGCCGCTTGAGCCAGCGCCATTCCGAAAGGTGTGAAAGCTCTCCTCTCGGACTGTTCTCAGAGTCGGGGTGTTGATCCTGGAAGATTGCCTAGACCCTAGACTGGCAATAGAACTCTCGTCTTAGACTTAGTGACAGACCGACGAAGCTGGGAGATACAAAAACACTCAACAAAGATCAAGCTGGGCAGTTCAGCCATCTCCTTGGATCGTAGTGCAGGATAGCTCTGACGCTTGTGCTTTATTTATCGAGGGACAATAACGTTACAGTTCAGTGAGGCCACAGATAGTACACATTTGTGACAAGGATTTCCCCTTCAGTGCTACCACCACCTTGAACAAGGAAAGTAATCAAAACGCGATCTCTGTATCACTGCTTCCCGATGCATCAGAATCCCCTCCTAGAGAAAGGTCGTCATCGGAATCAACGGCATTGACATAGTCGTAATAGGCTTTCACCTGCAAGAGTTTGCAAGCCAGAGCCCGGGCTGAGGACAAGGGTACATCATCACAAACTCATTCCAAATGCACATCCACTGTCGGGAGATCGATCATTTCTACCTTTGGCCGGGGGTGAACAGCTTCAAAGACATGGAAGTTTGGGATGGAATAGTCTGGTGGCTCCAACACAATGTACGCCCCCTTATTGTTGTAGCGGTGCTTGGTTGCCTATACCAACAAACACTCTCTAATTTAGAACCAGTTGCGACACCTTGGAACCAGACTGGACACCATTCAGTTTGATGAAGTTACCTGAAACTGCGGATAATCAGGTGCACTGAAGAGAGTGACAAGCTTTCCAGCCTTCACAACATGATCGATAGTATAACCCTTATCCATCCCAGCCATATCAGAACGCTTGTCCCGTGCATCTGGGCCCTCATGTGACCTGACTATCAGCTGCAAACAAGCGCACAAGAACGTGAAGGTTTTCTGTCGGTGACCAAAGCAACCTCTTAAGAGACAGGAGGTACTAGGAAGCGCAAACACCAACCCACCTTCAGGTTGTTTTTCTCCAGGAATTCCTGTGTGCAGTCTGGGCCGAAAAGAAGGCCTATACCACGGGCAGAATTGTGCGTGAGACCGTCCACGTTGGAAGGATCCGACCACAACACATCGCCTGGAATGGGATTTGATCCAGAATGTGAGGGATCCATAACCCCTCGCCTGGCTTTAGCCAGGTCATGCAGGTTCCCCAATCTTAGAACCTTGTCTGAGGTCTCCCTGCGACTGGTTCTCCGACCTGGTTTTGCCCCTTTTTTCTTTTTCACAGCAGCAGGCTCACTGCATCGGAACAAACCCCCATGAGCCATGAACACATCCCCTGCCACCAAGGCAGCTAAGGGATGACCATGAAAGCAGCCCAACAACTTGTGATACAAATGCTTTGCATTAGACCCGTATTTTGCGATTACCTCCTGCTCAAACCCATATGCACTTGTACAGTACTTGGTCTCATGGTTACCCCTTAGCAGGAAGACTGCGTGGGGGAGCAGTATCTGTTACAGCAAAGACACAACTCTTCCAGTTCAGCGAACAACATCTCAGCATCCGGCTTCCAAGAAAAGGCAAGTGGTGAGCACCACCTACATCAGGCTCAGCAACCTCACACCCAGTTGAATGCAACATTTCCTAAAGAAGGCACTGCAGCTTGAGCAAGCCCTGAACAAAACTGGCAGCAACAAACACCTCTGCACAGAGCATGACATGCTACGATGGTCATGCCATCACGTCAATTCGCACGAGCTGGATTGCACCGATGAGGATACCTTCCAGGCAAGGAGCAGAAGATAGGTTTCCAAGCCCCAGGCCCCTCGATCGACATAATCTCCATTGAATATAAACACCCGATCATTTGCAGGGAAACCGGCAACCTCCAGCAGGTGCAATACATCATGGAGCTGGCCATGGACATCCCCAACCAGCACCACGCTAGATGCTAGGCCCTCCACCCGCAAGTCCAGGCAGTTGGGCTCGTGGTGCATGATCTTGGACGCCGTGGCGATCAAGGCATCTGCTACAGGCAGCGGCAGAATCTCCGGCAGCTGAGAGGGCTGCAGGTTGCGGGACGCATACTCCAGAGTTGCAGCGAAGCGATCTACCCATTCCCTGGTGATAGCTCCACCCTGAGGCCACTCCAAGGCGGCAGGCGGCGATGCGGCAGAAAGCTCTCCTCCTCCCCCCAGGGGTGGGTCATCGTCGTCGTCGGCCATAGCTGTGACTTCAAGATGCCCACAAACCCCAACAGCATTCCGGGGCAAGGCTTGAATTCTTGAGCCTGTTCCCAGGAAAACAAACGCCGAGCGCCCAACTCTCCACTCCCAGATTCCGCACAAGGACCAAGAACAGCACTGCTAGTTTGTAGCTTGTGATGCAGAGTCCGAGGCCACTGTAATCATGCACACTGCATACTGCCAAGGGACAGCCCTCACATCAGGTGACCCACGAGGGTCACTCACAACGGTAGTCTTTTCACCTGAAGTATTCAAACCTCATCCGCCAGAGCTTCGTCTTCTTGCCTGCCTTCTGACGTCCTGACTGGGCAAGAGGTACATAATCAGCCACTTGCCAGGTGGAGGACGTGAACGATCTCCCTTCCTCGTTTTATCCTGGACAATCCAGAAGCACACAATTGGCGGGTTACTGTATTCGACTGTCGATGGACTGGGCAGGCGGAGGTTTTCCGCTGCAGGGTTTTGGGAGTTTTCATTGCAGCGAGATTTTTGGAAGCCTTGTGCCCCATCGTGAAGCATTTGTCCGCCTGGGATGACAGCGAATTCGAGCTCGGTGGTGTATGAATGCTTTGCTTCCGGGTTTACCAAGGCTGTGAAACTGAAGTCGATGCATTACCTCCTTCCTTGTAAGGACATGGGCAAAGCCGAAACTGGCACAGAACGATCACATTGTTAAAAGCAGCTTGAGCGTGCTCTGCAGTCCGGCGTGGAGGTGTCTACTTCCAAGCTGTTAGACTGGACTTGCCGAGGTGCTGATGAGTGTGAAGCCCATTGCAACGTCTGAGCTCCGCAGTACGTATTCCAGAACTCAGCAAACCCAGCTGAAATCGGTTGAATTGTGCACTAGAGGCAACTTCAGCCTTGGTCAAGACGGTGCGTGACAAAGAGCTCCCACAGCAGTGCCGATTGCATACCCAGTCGCACACAGCCGAACACTCACACCCATGACCCTTAAGCTTGCTGTCATAAACCCATGACAAGTGTATGTCCCTGCCGATGTTGTGATGCTCTCTCCACCACACATGCATCGCAGCAGGTGGGGGTAACGTCTTCTTGCCACAAATTCTGCCAAGAGGGGAGAAAGATTTTGCCTAGAGGATGATGTCTGACAGAATGATTCGCAGTAACTTAGAACTCTCGTTTCTTGTCTTGACACACGGTTTCCACATCCGCAATCAGCCCACACATCTCCCAAAATCAGGAGATGTCAGGAGCTATAATCTATGGAAAGGATCATTTTGGGCGTGTAATACCTGCATAACATAGAACTTCCAGCCCTTACGCGTATAATCTAGATGCTAAATAATTTTGTGTAACGAACAAACATCCCTAGCTGTAAAATGCCTACAACAGAGAATCTTAGTTCATATAATGACGATGAAACTTCACAAGAGCATATTAGCACACTAGATGCTTCATCAACTACCCGTTCAGGATATGAAACCCCTACACCTTATGATCCAGGAAATTCTATATTTGTAGCTCCCAAAGCGGAAAGAAAGCCTTCCAATTTCTGTAATGGAGGAAAACCTCCTCATTATGGATTTGTCAGCACTCAGATTATTGGTTTCTTGCAGGGCCTTGTTGAGAGACTTGAGCTTTTAGAAGTTCTGCCTCTTAATAATACATCCTATGAACCATGCATATTCTTTGAGCCAGAAAGTGAAATCGAACAAGATGCGCGGTTCTATTTGACAAATTTATTGCATGATGCTAATCACATGCATACCTTGATCCAACCTAAATTCAAGGTTTCAAAGTTTTTTGTGGAAACTACTTGGCTAAAGAGCATATTTGAAAAGACATTAAGTGAGATATTAGAAAGTGGGACATTTGAGACCTTGCTGGATACATGTGAAACACAAGAGGATAAGGAAAAGTTGACACCAAGCCAAATTCAACATGAAAAAAATCTCCGTGCTGAGATGGTTATGTTGAATGATCAAAGGGTGATAGAAGATGAGATGGAAGCTAAAGTTGAAAAGGAAAGGAAGGTTATACTTGTAAATCTTGAAAGAGAGTTGAAGAGAGTTCAAAAAGCTGGAAAAATATCTTTGAATTATAAAATTGAACAAGCTGTTGCAAAATCCGACTATGGAAGAAGAGTTCGAAGTAAGATTATCGACAACTTGTCGACAAAGGTGGATCAACTAGGAGAGGATCTTGAAGATGAGAAAAAAATTAGTGAATTTGTAAAAGAATATTTGAAAAAACAAAATATGGATTTAAGGGAGGAAGCTATCGATCTTGCACAAGACCATGATCTGGATTTGCAGCAATTAGACGTAATGCTGAAAAGAATGAAGGACAAGAAATGGGAGAGAGAACAACTCCTAGCAAAACTAGAACCCAAGTACCTAACACACTTGAGTGAATCTCATGCCAACGCAGCCCAAAAAGAAAAGCAACTGCTATTCGAAATCGCTAATAAAGGTGTAGAAGAACAGCGAAGCAAAGCTTCTTTGAAAATACAAAAGATCTGGCGTGGTCGGGTGGCTCGGGTACTTGTCAAGAAGGAAAAAAAGAAGTTAAAGAAGAAACTAGAGAAGGAAGGCAAAAACAAAAAGAAGAAATAGGGCACGCATTCTAGGGCTAGGGCTAGGGCAAGCCTTCTAGGAATAGGGCAAGCATTCTAGGAATAGGGCAAGCATTCTAGGGCTAGGGCAAGCGAGCAGTTTAAAGCAGTGACCTTGCTTTTCTTCGAGAATTGGTCTAGACAGATGTGAGCCGCACCCTTGGAAAAGTTGTTTTTGCTGTTGTAGGCGCCTTGGTGTGAGATGGATGCCGCGGAAAGTCTGTTGCGGAGACGTCTGGAATCTCGTCGGACACAGACAGCCTGATGCATATTTCTCTGGTCGGGAATGTGTGTGAGATTTTGCCCTCTGAGCTGGTTGCTGACAGTCCATGAGCAGGGCTAGGGTTTTTGTCATCGTCTACCATCTAGGCCAGTGATGAAATATAGTTGTCATGCACCACACTGATTCCGTGCTGATACTGACCATAAAATATTTCTGAGGCTAGCTAGTAGGAAGCAGTCTTTCTAGGGTTTCAGGCTGTCGTTGCCTTCATATGGCTTAGGTCAGCTTGCGCTTGGCTCAGCTCTGATGATTAAGGTTATTAGCTCTATCTGATTATCTGTGAAGATAACATGGATCGACTATATGAAGAGATTGACCTGATGCCTCGTTCGAGCCTTTTCTCTTCTTTAATTATTAATGATCTTGAGGTAGTGAGTAGGAAGCAGTCTTTGCCGGTGTTGGATTTGTTTACATTGTCATGTGCACATCTTGGTGTACGCTGGGCTTTCTGATGATTATGGTTATTAGCTCTACCTGATCATTCGTGAAGATCTCATCTTTCTGTATGAAGAGAGTGACCAGCTGCCCAACAATTGCCCCTTCCTTTATCTTGAGGTAGCAAGGCTGGTTTTGTATCTGGTGACGGTGTGATGTGCATATTTCGGGTGTCACGTGCTTGTTCTGGTTTAATCTGGGCCCATCTCTGATGATTAAGGTTATTAGTCTATCGGATCTTCTGTGAAGATAAACAGCGTGACATGAAGAGAGTGCTCAGCTGCCCATTGTCTTTTTTGGTGTTCCCTGGGTTCTCGTGGTGGTAGTGACTGAAATACTGGAAGGCGTTGGTAGTGACTGGAATACTGGAAGTCTTAGGGAGTGGCTGACATACTGTCAGTTGTCTACGGCCATTGAAGACTCCCTGAACGAGCAGCATTGGTTTTTTGGTTGGCGGACTGCCATGTGCTCTCTCTATACAAGTAAATTGAAAAGCTTTCCTGCTTCTACGCCACCTCTCTGAGCTGTCCTCGGTCCCATCGGTCACGTTCTATCTTCAACCTTTCTTGTTTTGTGAGAGTTACTCGGGCTTGTTTATGAAGGGCACCCCTAAGCGACCCAACGCATGAGCCACAACATGCCTGAACGGTAAGCGAGGGGAGGCTACACTATGCCCCCCGTCGACTAACTGCTACCGCGAGAGCAGACCGAACCTACCTGCACTAAGCAGCCCTGACTGCGGATTGCTCAAGCACTAAACCTTAGACTATAAAAGCCACCTAGTCACCTCCGCCAAGGAAGTACATGCTTCTTCAACAACCATGGTGAAAACGTACAGCAAGAATGACGGTGTTCCTGGCAGCTCTGTTCAAACGGGTCCCTGCTCTTCACCTAAACCGAAATCCCGTAACGCATGCCACCGTCACGCGGTCGTGATGGAACGGGAAACTGGTGAGAAGGCTTTCTCACGTGGGGGGATCGTGACGAAGTGAGTTCTCCATCGCTAAGCGCGAAAGCGATGCGTAACGGAACGGGTGGATGAGCAACGAACCACACCCGCTAATGATCGCGCTGGCCATGTCGGAAGCGATGCTTTTGTTCCAGGCGTGCAGTCGGAGCTACAAACACTTTGGCCCATGCAATTTCTTGCCAAACCTCCGGCACTTTTGGCGCGCTTTTCTGTGCGGCACTGCCATCCTGATCCGCCGTTTCGTGGCGTCGCGTCTTCGCTTGCAAGGCAAGCTCCTTCGATCTTTGTTTCGCTGTGCTTCGGGGGTTGAACTGGTCAAATGAAGCCGTGAGCTTCCTGGTTGCGAAAATTTGCCTTAGTGTTCATCGATTTTCGCAATGTCGGGAGTTGCGAAGCCGTGGATTTTAGGTGAGGAGATCGCCCCTGTGGAAACGCCACGCTTGTGAAGCTTTTGGTCCGGCTTTCCTCCAGCAATTTGTGAGCTCGTGTTGACGAGTTGTTAGTACCATAATCTGCTGCTCAAGTGACTGTGCTTGCTGTTATGTAGAGCGTCGCTTGAAACCGGCCGTAAGTAGGACGATGGAGGTACTGGCGTTTCTCCTACTCTTGGCTGGTGTCGGACTCGGTACGCTCGTTGGACAGGCCAATGCGGAAGATCCGACAGTGACATACGACTGGACTGTTGCCTACAAGATCGTGTCACCCTTGGGCGTGGCGCAGAAGGTTGTTGCTCTTCCAGCTGAATTGCCGGGTTTTATGATTGAGATGGCTCTGCTTGGAAGCGAGCTATTCGGGAGTGTGTGGTAAAGTGGAACACTTGTTGCTCTGGATAATTTGATGTCTCATTGCTCATTTGCACAGCCTTCTGGATGCAGGTGATTGCTATCAATGACAGGTTTCCGGGGCCGATTTTGAATGCAACAACCAACAACAATGTTGTGATCAATGTGCGGAATAATCTTGATGAGCCCCTGCTGTTTACCTTGTAAGTGGATGTTGACTGAGCTTTGGAGCTTTGGCTGTGTAGTCTGTGGTTCTTCGCTTCATTTGAAGTCCTATTGGTCTCGAGCTGAGGTTACCCGCTGGCCAGGGAGCTTCCCTGTAAAATGCAGCGTGATGAGGAAATCCATATGTAATCCAGTCCTGGCGATCGATCGGCTCGGACACGCCATTCCTTTGTCGGAGCTGATCTCGTCGTGATTTCGTTTTGCAGCCAGGGAATACAACAGCGAAAAGACTCTTGGCAAGATGGAGTTTCTGGGACAAACTGCCCTATTCTGCCAGGGAAACAGTGGACATACAACATGCAATTCAAGGACCAGATTGGCACGTTCTTCTACGCTCCGTCTCTTCTGTTACAAAAAGCTGCAGGTGGCTTTGGAGGTGTACAAGTGTATAATCGGCCGGTCATTTCTGTGCCGTTTCCACCGCCGGAAGGGGACATTACTCTCCTCATTGGTGACTGGTATAAAACTGGCCATACTGTAAGTTCTGTTGTCAGACATTGTTCTCCGCTGTTCCATCCTGGTCTTGAACTTGTTGCGTATATGGAAGGCGAGTCCCCCAAACTGACTTGTTCTAGCCTTGTCATACGAGGTCTTGAGAAATATTTTAGAAAAAGGGAGCCTTCTGCCTCCACCAGATGCGATTCTGATAAACGGCAGAGGGCCAGCCGGGAGTGGGAAACACACTATTGTTGATGTGAACCCAGGTCTCTTCGATTTCCTCTTGGGAGTGGCAGCTTGGCTTCTTCAGAATCCTGCGACCTTTGTCCGCTTAAGCATTTTCTCGCAATTTTACCGATTTGAAATGTACTTGATTGTGGATGCAGGTAAAACATACCGGTTTCGGGTTTCCAATGTGGGAACCTCCACTACCTTCAGCTTTGCTGTTCAGAGCCATAATTTTTTACTCGTGGAAGCCGAGGGCTCGTACACTCAGCAGACCACCTACACCAACTTGGATGTACACGCCGGCCAGTCTTATTCTATCCTCATAACCACCGATCAAGGCGCCGGTGACTTCTACGTTGTGGCAACCTCTCGCTTTGTTACTCCTACGATTGAAGGTGTTGCCGTGCTCCATTACACAAACTCAAAGACGAAGCCTTCTGGAGCATTCCCACCGTCTCCTGACCCGTTGGACTTCGACTCATCCATATCTCAAGCGAAAACTATCAAGTAAGTAGTTAAATCCATGGCCTCTCGTTGTGAATCGCGGCGTGTGTAGGTGTGTTGCTGATTGGTTGATGCTCGAATTCGGATACATCAAATTTTGCACTCAATCCCTTCTGCACCTTGGTCGGTTGCCTGCGCAGATGGAACCTTACAACCGGAGCTGCTCGGCCCAACCCTCAAGGCTCCTACCACTATGGACGGATCAAAATATCCCAGACTGTCATCGTGGCCAACTCTGCCCCGGTGATGAGTGGGAAGCAAAGATATGCTGTGAACGGGGTGTCATATCTGGCACCAACAACACCCCTGAAACTAGCTGACTATTTCAAGATCACTGGAGTATTTGAGCTGAATTCCATCCCTTCACTCCAGGAAACCAGGGCACCCTGCGATTCTAAAACATCTATCATGGTTGGCGATTACAGATCTTTCACTGAGTTTGTTCTGCAGAATGGTGAAGACACGATTCAGTCATGGCATTTTGATGGGTACTCGTTCTTTGTTGTGGCGTAAGTGTACTAAACCCTAGGTATTGTTATTCATGGTAGGAAGCCTGTTTTTCTTATGCATGTGAGGACATGGCAACCACTTGAGGTGCCTAGAGGAAGGTTGAGCTAATTATTGTTGTCTTCCATTCTTTGGCAGTTTTGGCTTCGGAGACTGGTCCTTGAAAGCCAGAGACTCCTATAATCTTGTGGACGCTGTTTCTCGCAGCACAACTCAGGTGAGAACTTCTTTACAAGTCTGATTGCGGCCTTGCAACGTGTAGTCGGCTGTTTTACTCCAGCTCGTTGCTGATTCGTGAGGAAGACGGTAGCATTCAGCAGTCCTGTAAGTTAAATCGTCTTTCATTCTGCAGGTTTATCCAAAGGGATACACTGTCGTCCTGGTGGCGATGGACAATGTTGAATGTGGAACTTTCGTTCAGCACAGCTTCAGCGAGCTTATTTGGGGCAGGAGTTCTACATTCGGGTGTATGATCCTGCAGAATCTTTGAGAACTGAGAAGGCCATTCCAGCAAATGTGCTGCTATGTGGCAAAGCAGCACGTCGCTGAAGAGTCGATCTGCCTTTGCTTCAGTTCAAATAAGACACTTTTGCGTTTTGTCCACGACTCTTGTTTTGAAGCAAGGGTTGTGAACATGGTTCTTTTCTCAGCCGTGAGACGCTGAGAAGGGAGTGCTTCGGTTGGAGTTGTCGGTCATGAAATTGACCGAGTGTTAAATCAAATAGGACCCTTGTGTATGCATCTTCAGTTGCCTAGTATTCTTCAGATGCATGCTGGCTATACGATGTGCAGTCCTGAGCAGCATCTTCGTCCTACATATTTCTCTACACACACAGAAGCACGGGGAGTAGCACGGCTTCCTCACAGTCAAATGTATCCTGCGTATCGTCCACGCCTCTGCACTGACAGGTTTGAACAATCAACATGTCTGAGTACATACTTGTGATGCATGTCTAGACCTGTGCGCAGTCCACACCTACATACAGTACTTATGGACACGTACTGTACCCTTAAGGTACAGACTGTACTTGTGTGGTTGGTACTACCGTGGTACAGTATTGGTACCAACTTTAGGTACGGTTGTGGACATCGTCTTCTTCTCCCCGTCTCCGGTCTATGTACTGTAGGCCGTGACCAACCGTAATTGGTAAGTGTGTCCAAGCCACCGCAAATACGTACATGTCCCCAAGGTAGATTGGCAGAACCTTCTGGAACCTATGTGCTACTAGACTACTACATTGCTACTAATTCACCACACGAACGTCCTTGTGTCTGTTTGCAACAGGGCCCAAAGACGTCGGTCTTCTTCCGCCTTCCGTCAGTGCCGTTAACTCGGGAGTTACACTTAACTGACAATCCCCTCCTCGGGAATGTGTCTTTTATAAAACCCAGCCCACCCCAGCCCAGCCAGGACCAGAAACCTCTAAAACCCACAGGGTGCACGTGGAATTGGATCTTGCAAAGGGACTCGGAGTGGGCTGAAAAACATTTGAGCAGGAGCTGCGCCTCAATCTGTGAGAAAGCAATACTTAAGAGGCGGAAATCAATCCTGCAAATCTAAAACAGTATGATGGTGACGCTTGAATTGGAGGAAGACGGTATTGATCCACAAACAAGGATCATACCTTTCAGGGAAGAGGCGCTTCCGTGCCTATTATATCAATGCAAGTGGGGGACAGAGGTCTCACAGTCATGCATTGTTCATGATGAAGACATTGGGGAGCTTACGGCACTGGTACTTTAACCATGTGCCAAGGAATACACTTGGAGGTGGTCCATTGGTACTGAGCCTGAAGAGTTTCTTATAGAAATGACGATGTTATGGCCCGGCCAATCCATGGGTCCTAGCGCACGCGCAGTATCTTCATAGATTGCCATGCTGAGCACTCCGGATGGCAAAGTGTCCTTTGATAGCAAGACATGTCACTGAAGGCTGAGGTTGTAGACAGTTGGTAAGACTTGTAATTAGGCCCTATAATTGTGGGTAAGTGGGTGGGTCACACTATCGCTGAACCACCCACAGTCACCGCCAGCTAGCTCCAATTCTTGTGAATCGACACAAGATCTACATAAACAGTACTGAAAACGTCCAATTAGGCTAAGGCATGTATCGGCACCGACCGCCGGAGACTCCAGCTCAAAATCGTACTTCCCCATTTGGGGTGTCGCTGGGACGGAAAACCTCACACTATTTGTCATCACTTAAGTGCCCGAGGCAGAGTTCCGGTCAAGGCCAGTGACGTGCGCAGCCCAAGGGCCTGCGCTCTACCAGGATTCCACAAATACGTTCAAAGTCGTCATCAGTCTACATACTTCCTTCCTTCCGGGTACCTTCCACACATGCCTGCTTATAAGCCCGGCACCAGCAAGCCCTTCTCACAACTGCTACCCACACTCCAGACTTGTGAGTGTTCTCTTGCTCTCAGCTCATTTGCGAAATCGACAACTCTACTTACAATTCCTCAGGCAGCACTCAACTCAGTCTTCAGTGATCATGGCCATGGCGAAGCTCGTCCTCGTCCGCAACGTTCTCTGTGTCTTGATGCTTCTGGCAGCAGTGATGACTGATGCGGCAAAGATCGAGACGTTCAACCCAGCCAGCTGTGATGGAGGTGCTACCAACACGTTCTACGTGGGCGGGAACACCTGCCAGACTTTTATCGACCAGGGCGCTGTGCGGATCAGTGAAATTGACGGCGGCACCCGTGTGTCCATACACAACCAGAGGAACTGTGAAGGCTCCAGTAGCGTTGCACAGATTTACGGACCAGGGTGTGTGGTGCAAGGTGCAACCAAGCTGCGCGCTGTCTGGATTCAGGGTTGAACGTCGCATGTTGCGTCTTCAGAAGTATAAGTATGCATAAGGTATGCCCCATTGCAACTCTTTTATCCAACAGAATTGCATGTACTTCTTCAAGCTCCTGCGTTTTAGAAGGAGCTATGGTTTGGTGCCTGTGGTTCTTTCGGTGATACCTGCACATTCTCAAGGCTGGGCGCCGTACCGTTTTGTGCAGGCACGAATCGGATGTAGTCACACTTAGTCATCACGTGAGATGAGCAGAGATGGGGATACCAACTAGGTGGAGCATTTGGTATAGATGTATAGGGATCTATATATGAGAATAAAACAAGTGTACCATCCGAAGAAAAGTTTTTTAATAAATAAATACTTTTTTAAATTGAATCCCACCTCTATTTAGTCAATGAAGTGCTTGCTTGCTCATTTGCACAAGCCTCCTGGATGCAGGTGATTGCTATCAATGATAGGTTTCCACTATGTACAGATCAAAAGATCCCAGACTGTCATCGTGGCCAACTCTGCCCCGGTGATGAGTGGGAAGCAAAGATATGCTGTGAACGCGGTGTCATGTCTGGCACCAACAACACCCCTGAAACAAGCTGCACTATTTCAAGATCACTGAAGTATTTGAGCGAAATTCCATCCCCTTCATTCCCGGAAACCAGGGCGACCCCCCGATTTCTAAAACATCTATCATGGTTGGCGATTACAGATCTTTCACTGAGTTTGTTCTGCAGAATGGTGAAGACACAATTCAGTCATGGCATTTTGATGGGTACTCGTTCTTTGTTGTGGCGTAAGTGTACTAAACCCTAGGTATTGTTATTCATGGTAGGAAGCCTGTTTTTCTTATACATGTGAGGACATGGCAACCACTTGAGGTGCCTAGAGGAAGGTTGAGCTAATTATTGTTGTCTTCCTTTCTTCGGCAGTTTTGGCTCCGGAGACTGGTCCTTGAAAGCCAGAGACTCCTATAATCTTGTGGACGCTGTTTCTCGCAGCACAACTCAGGTGAGAACTTCTTTACAAGTCTGATTGCGGCCTTGCAACGTGTAGTCGGTTGTTTTACTCCAGCTCGTTGCTGATTCGTGAGGAAGACGGTAGCATTCAGCAGTCCTGTAAGTTAAATCGTCTTTCATTCTGCAGGTTTATCCAAAGGGATACACTGTCGTCCTGGTGGCGATGGACAATGTTGAATGTGGAACTTTCGTTCAGCACAGCTTCAGCGAGCTTATTTGGGGCAGGAGTTCTACATTCGGGTGTATGATCCTGCAGAATCTTTGAGAACTGAGAAGGCCATTCCAGCAAATGTGCTGCTATGTGGCAAAGCAGCACGTCGCTGATCAAAGAGTCGATCTGCCTGTTTTGAGTCTTGTCCACGACTCTTGTTTTGAAGCAAGGGTTGTGAACATTAGTTCTTTTCTCAGCCGTGAGACGCTGAGCAGGAAGTGCTTCGGTTGGAGTTGTCGGTCATGACATTGACCCAGTGTTTCAAGGACCTCGGCTGTTTATGACACCCAAGGTCCCTGAAAGCTTTATTTGAAGCCTACTTAAGAAAATGAGGTTGTTCAAATCAAATAGGACCCTTGTGTATGCATCTCCAGTTGCCTAGTATCCTTCAGATGCATGCTGGCTATACGATGTGCAGTCCTGAGCAGCATCTTCCGCACTACATATTTCTCTACACACACAGAAGCACGGGGAGAGCACGGCTTCCTCACAGTCGAATGGATCTTGCGTATCGTCCACGCCCCTGCACTGACAGGTTTGAACAATCAACATGCCTCAGTATATACTTGTGATCCATATGCAGACCTGTGCGCAGTCCACACCTACATACAGTACTTATGGCACGTACTGTACCCTTTAGATACAGACTGTACTTGTGTGGTTGATACTACCGTGGTATTGGTTCCAAACTCAGGTAAGGTTGGTGGACATCGTCTCCTTTTCCCCGTCTCCGGTCTATGTACTATAGGCCGACGGGTTGGAGACCGCAGGCCCCCACGCCAGCCACCTACATACGTACTATGTACATCTGTAAGTAACCAACCGTAATTGGTAAAGTGTGTCCAAGCCACCGCAAATATGTACGAGTCCCCAAGGTAGATTGGCAGAACCTTCTCGAACTTATGTGCTACTAGACTGCTACATTGCTACTAAGTCACCACATGAACGTCCTTGTGTCTGTTTGCAACAGGGCCCAAAGACGACGGTCTTCTTCCGCCTTCCGTCAGTGCCGTCAACTCAGGAGTTTCACTCAACTGACAATTCCCTACTTGGGAATGTGTCTTTTATAAAACCCAGCCCACCCCACCCCAGCCAGGACCAGAAACCTCTAAAACCCACAGGGTACACGTGGAATTGGATCTTGCAAAGGGACTCGGAGTGAGCTGAAAAACATTTGAGGACGAGCTGCTCAATTTGTGAGAAAGCAATACTTAAGAGTATGTTCAGCAACTCTTGGTAGGTGTTTCGGCTACCTCGGTTGCTCCTTCCTTTCCTTCGGTAGTCCCTTCCACTGCAAATCTAAAACATACGATGGTGACACTTGAATTGGAGGAAGATGGTATTATCCACAAACAAGGATCATATCTTTCAGGGAAGAGGCGCCTCCGTGCCTTTCAGATCAATGCAAGTGGGGGACAGAGGTCTCACAGTCATGCAAAGTTCATGATGAAGAGGCATTGGTACTTTAACCATGTGCCAAGAAATACATTTGGAGATGGTCCATTGGTACTGAGCTTGACGAGTTTCTCATAGAAACGACGACACAAACAGTACCGAAAACGTCCAATTAGGCTAAGGCATGTATTGGCACTGACCGCCGGAGACTCCAGCTCAAAATCGTACTTCCCCATTTGGGGTTTCGCTTTGTTACTGGGGCACAAAACCTCACAATATTTGTCATCACTTAAGTGCCCGAAGCAGAGTTCCGGTCAAGGCCAGTAATGCGCGCAGCCCAAGGGCCTGAGCTCTACCAGGATTCCACGAATATATTGAAAGTCGTCATCAGTCTACATACCTCCTTCCTTCCTTCCGGGTTACCCACCTTCCACACATGCCTGCTTACAAGCCCTGCACCAGCAAGCCCTTCCCACAACTGCAATCCACACTCCAGACTTGTGAGTGTTCTCTGTCTGCTCTCAGCTCATTTGCGAAATCGACAACTCCACTTACAATTCCTCAGGCAGCACTCAACTCGGTCTTCAGCGACATGGCCATGGCGAAGCTCGTCCTCGTCCGCCACGTTCTCTGTGTCTTGATGCTTCTGTCAGCAGTGATGACTGATGCGGCAAAGATCGAGACGTTCAACCATCACTGATGCGGCAAAGATCTAGACGTTCAACCCAGCCAGCTGTGATGGAGGTACTACCAACACGTTCTACGTGGGCGGGAACACCTGCCAGACTTTTATCGATCAGGGCGCTGTGCGGATCAGTGGAATTGATGGCAGCACCCGTGTGTGCATACACAACCAGAGGAACTGCAAAGGCTACAGTAGCGTTGCACAGATTTACGGACCAGGGTGTGTGGTGCAAGGTGCAACCAAGCTGCGCGCTGTCTGGATTCAGGGTTGAACGTCGCATGTCGCGTCTTCAGAAGTACAAGTATGCATAAGGTATGCCCCATTGCAACTCTTTTATCCAACAGAATTGCATGTACTTCTTCAAGCTCCTGCGTTTTAGAAGGAGCTATG
Source organism: Anthoceros angustus (assembly GCA_010909165.1). Classification (NCBI taxonomy): domain Eukaryota; kingdom Viridiplantae; phylum Streptophyta; class Anthocerotopsida; order Anthocerotales; family Anthocerotaceae; genus Anthoceros; species Anthoceros angustus. The sequence continues at coordinate 644,808 of MU008154.1, forward strand.
GTTTGGTGCCCGTGGTTCTTTGGGTGATGATACCTGCACTTTCTTTAAGGCTGAGCGCCGTGCCGTTTTGTGCAGGCACTAATCGGATGTGGACACATTGGTCATCACGTGAGATGAGTAGAGTTGGGGATACCAACTAATGGAGCTTTTGGCATAGATTTTTTTTTTAATTTGATATTTTGAACATAAATCAAAACAACCCCGAGGGAGAAATCTTCAGCAAGGGTTCTGATTCCCCTATGTTACACATCCTATCTTTTGGCATAGATGTATAGGGATCTATATATGAGAATAATACAAGTGTACCATCTGAAGAAAAGTTTTTAATAAATAAATATTTTTTTTAATTAAATCCCACCTCTATTTAGTCAGTGAAGTGCTTGCTTGCTCATTCGCTCAGCCTTTGGATGCACGTGATTGCTATCAATGATAGGTTTCTGGGGCTGATTTTGAATGCAACAACCAACAGCAATGTTGTGATCAATGTGTGCAATAATTTTGATGAGCCCCTGGTGTTTACCTTGATGATGATGATGATCTTTTAGAGAGTGTCGTGAGATCACCACAAAGAGTCTCGCACGATGACCACACACAAAAGAGGTCGGTGTGCCTAGGTAGACGAGAATGACTTTTATTAGACTAGGACGACTTTTTATGAGAACAAACTTGCCCAACCGGCCTGAAAGATTATTATTTTTTGCCCAACCGGCTTGAAAGATTGAATGACTTTTATTAGACTAGGACGACTTTTTATGAGAACAAACTTTCCCAACCCGCCTGAAAGATTATTATTTTTTGCCCAACTCGACTGAAAGATTATTATTTTTTGCCGAACTGGCCTAAAAGATTACAATATTATTTTTTGCCCAATTAGAGGGTGAATTATGGATCCGAGCAAGGTGAGGATTATACAAAGCCCATCAATCCACGGAAGGGTGTCAAGTTCTAGTAAGAGTGCGATTGTATGGATCCGAGCAAGGTGAGGATTATACAAAGCCCATCAATGCGGAAGGGTGTCAAGTTCCGATATGAGTGCGGTTGTGTGGATCCAGACAAGGCGAGATTATACAAAGCCTATCAATCCGCGGAAGGGTGTCGTCCAGCATACCGCGATATGTGAAAGATTTCCTCCTCCAATAGACCCAAGGATCTGCCGGTCTATATAACTCCATATTGTGCAACATCCCCACCGTACGCATCTGCTCAAGAATGCTATTTATCAAGTAGGCGAGATCAGTCAAAGCCTAGTGGACCTCTGCTTGGCTTTTGTATCCTCTGGTGAATTCCGCACGTTCCTTTCAGGTTGGCTATGGCTCGAGAGCCAACCTCGTGTGACTTTGATACCCTGGAAATTGTTGACTATGCGAATAAAGTGTTTTGGGATACTGTGATGGAAGTTGTCTCTTTAACACTTCTTGAATACAACAATTAATACAAAAGTTATTCAATTGGAAACAAGGGTGATCTGGGTCCTCTTCTAAGTGTGAAAAGGGCCGTACTGCAAGTCATTGTTAGACTTGGGGGCCATATGTATAGATGCTATGCACTTAGTGGACAACAATCATGCAAAAGACTTAGTGGACAAAGCTATGCGTTAAGCTAGCAGAGGTAAGGCCACATATAACTCATAAATTTGGATTAAAGTTTAATGCAAAGGTATCACAACTTAACAGAAGATAATATTGTAAAGATCATCTATATGTTATAATAAATACGTATTAATCTTATGATAGTAAAGGTAATACATATTGACCATTTTTAACTTGAAAAGACTATATGCACAATGATTTGTGTGAAACCATAAAATACTTACAATACCCGTATTCCACCCTGTGATGTTCATGTAGTACCGTGTAATACGTTAGTGTGTGGACGTTTAACAAACTTTTCTTCTTCTTATTGTAGTTTTTAAATAAGAATGTGCATAATACATAATCCATCTTAAAGATAGTCCATGCCACTCTATATACCTAGTTAATATTCGGCTACACTACTAGCAGATGTACAATCCTAAGCCCAATGATAAAAAGAAGAGGCTGGCTATTACAATGCAAAGCCCATTGATAGAAATAAGTAATTCAATTCCATTCAATTCAATGAAAGTGGTCTCATGCATACAACTCCTTAGCCGCAATCAAGCATGCCCTAACTCAAGCATGATACTATAGACCACAACCATTACATTTTCCTTTTTCGTAATCAACAGCATAGGCCACAACCATCACTTTTTCCTGTTTTGTTATATCTATTCGTTATGTTAGGTTCATCTGATGAGCTCGTTAGAGTTGGGTTAGTGGACAAGGCTAGGGCGGTTTGAACAAACCGAGAGCACATGACACAAATTTGAATTGGAAAATGAGAATCGAAATGAAGACTGGCAAAGTCAAACGGGTCGAGTAAATCTACTTGTCGCCCACGACAGCCCTAAAAGATTGTGAAAGGATGATTTCCCATCCCAGCATCTACCTGGGACGACTTTTACTAGACTAGGACGACTTTTTATAAGAACAAACTTACCCAACCGGCCTGAAAGATTATTATTTTTTGTCTAACCAGCCTGAAAGATTATTATTTTTTTGCCTAACCGGCCTGAAAGATTATTATGTTTTGCCTAACCAGCCTGAAAGATAATTATTTTTTGCCTAACCGGCCAGAAAAATTATTAATTTTTGCACGACTTTTTATGAGAACAAACTTGCCCAACCGGCCTAAAAGATTATTATTTTTTGCCAACTAGCCTGAAAGATTATTACTTTTTGCCCAACCGGCTTGAAAGATTGTGAAAGGATGGTTCTCCATCCCAGCATCTACTTGAGATAATTTTTACTAGACTAGGATGATTTTTTACCAAAACCAACTAGCCCAACCGACCTGCAAGATTACTAGTTTTTGCCCAACCGGGCTGAAAGATTGTGAAAGGATGGTTCCCCATCCAGCATTGGTCCGCCTGTACGGCGCTTAATTGTGGAATTCTTATGTCACCTGGTGTATGTGCACTCGAGGATGACCTTGTAAGTGGATGTTGACTGCGCTTTGGAGCTTTGGAATCCAATCCTGGCGACCGATTGGCTCGAACACGCCATTCCTTTGTCGAAGCTGATCTCGTCGTAATTTCATTTTGCAGCGAGGGAATACAACAGCGAAAAGACTCTTGGCAAGATGGAGTTTCTGGGACAAACTGCCCTATTCTGCCAGGGAAACAGTGGACATACAACTAAAGAGACCACTAGAGCGAATGAATTTGCATTGATGGATCAAGGTATTTATACAAGTGTGTTCGTGTAATTGCTGAGCCGTTGATATTCTACGAAGTAACCTGCCTAACTATGTAAACTGAAGCTTAAACATTATTTTCCAGGCATCTATGTGAAACGTACCCTAGCTCGGATCCGCCAGTGACTGTATTGCGCTATGTCGCAACACTCCCCCTCGCTGCTGATCCTGAGCTCATCATTCCCCTCGCGTGTAGGATGGGGTTGTGTGTCATCGCAATTGCTGATTGGTTGTTGCAGAGCAACTTGGTTGGCCGATCTTGCTTCTGGTTGATGTCACTTCGGAACTGCCGAATCCACAGGATTTCCTTCGCAGCTGGGGATGTAACTGCGTACTCTGCCTTCGTGGACGACAAGCACATGGTTTGCATCTTCTTGCAGCCCCAGGAGACAAGCCCATGATTGATGAGCATACAATAGGCTGCAGTGGACTTCCGAGCGTCTGGATCACCTGCCCAATCTGCGTCGGAGTAGGAGGTTAGTGTGAGTTTGCAAGATGGGTCACCTCTGTATACCAATCCGAGTGTCTTGTGGCCCTTCAGGTAGCGGAGAATGCGCTTCACGCTGGTCCAATGGGCCCTTCCTGGGTTGGAGAGATATCTTGATGCAATGTTGATAGCTTGGGAGATATCTGGCCTGGTCCTGATTGCCAGATACAGAAGGCTACCCACAGCTTCACTGTAGGGCACTTGTGACATCTCTTGGGCCTCCTCCGAGTTGAAGGCGATCCTCCATGGATATCTTCTCACCAGATGCGATGGGAGTTGAGACAGGTTTGGCATCCTTCAATTTAAATCTTTCGAGCAGCTGATCGACATAGTGTTCTTGATGTATGAAGAATGAGCTGTTCACAGGGTTGTGTTCAAACTGCACTCCGAGGGCAAATCGAAGGGGTCCCATGTCGACTACTTCGTACTTCTTTGACAGCAGGTCTTTGACTTCTTGTATTGCAGCAAGGCTGTTCCCAAAGATAAAGTTGTCATCAACATACAGGGTGATGATGACAAGTTTGCCTTGTTCTTGCAGGACATAAACGCTGGTGTCGGAGGGCAGTGAGGTGAAGCCGCATTTCTTCAAGTACAAGTCGACAGTCTCGTTCCACACTTGTGCTGATTGATTCAAGCCGTATATGGACTTGAGGAGCATGCACACTTAGGAGCTGTCCTTGATGAAGCCTGGCAGTTATAGCATATAGATGTCATCATGTAGAGTGCCGTATAGAAATGCTGATTTAACATCTACCTGGTGTATGTGCAGGTGATGATGGGCTGCAAAGGCTAGCAGTATTCGGATTGAGATTGCTTTAACCACAGGACTGAAGAGTCTATTCTCTTCATAATCAAAGCCTGGTACCTGGGTGAAACCACGGGCTATCAGTCTGGCCTTATACCTGGATACTGTACCATCTGGATTGAGCTTCCTGCGAAAAGTCCACTTGCATGATGTAGGCTTTCTACCAGCAGGTAAGTCTGTGAGCTTCCAGGTTTTATTGGCAATTAAAGAGTCGTACTCTAACTTGACTGCTGCGGTCCATTCAGGTGTACTGAGTGCCTCTTGGATGTTGGCAGGGACATCTTGCATCTCTATTGCAGAGAGAGCGTGATAAAGGGCAAGCTAAACTGGATCATTATCAGGGGCTTGTGCTGGTGCTGGCACATCTTCAGGTCGAATGGCTGTATGACGGGAAAATGACTCTCTAGGAACAGAAGGTGGATTCCTCCATAGATGACTTGGTGGTCGATTGCATGTAGAACGCTATTGGATAATATTGTTTAGATCATACCTAACTCTAGTTAAGAGTATCGTTTGATTAATTAATTAGGGTTACTTTAGAAAAAAACGGTTACACTTCTTCTTTATGTACCTTTTGATTGATTCACGATGACATTCTCATCCGCACACACGCTCCTCAGCATCTGGTCCTTATGCTTCTTAATCTATGATGTCCGTGTGATGCCCATATCACAAATCGGTATCAGAGCCATTCTGAATCATGCCGTCGTTCGGTATTACCAATGCCCCGCGTCATTGGATCAAGGCCGCAATTTTAATTGACCCAAGGAAGCGGGAACGGCGGCTTGTTTCCAACATTCTACGATGTCTCAGGAGCGCAATTAGGCGTCTTTCTCCCTGATGTTGATAGGGATGGACAAGACAAACGCTCTCTCCAGAGACAGATCTACATTAGAACACGCAAGTAATTTTGGCAGGCACAAAGCAAATGGGAGTGCTTTGAGAGAAAGCACAAGTGACTTGCTTACAAATATGCCTTGCAGGAGGAATGACAGCAGATTCCAACATTGCTGTTTTTCTTTTCCTTTGCAAGCCTGTTGTAATCAGCCAGCACGTGAATACACTTGCTGTCATCAGCAGTATGCACAGACTCCTACACGATGCAATAGTTTAGTTTTTCCTGTCCAGAGTAAAGACCCAGCACTCCTGGCCATTAAGAACCTCAGATCACACTTAAGACTTTTGCAAGAATACACATGTGTAGTAAAACATAGTCATAAGAAAGAACTGATCTCTTTGCACAAACAAATTGGAGTTTTGACTAAGCAATTTACACGACTGTCAAATGACTTTGCTAACTTAGGACTAGTTGCTGCAACCCGTCTTCATACAAACAAATTACCTGACATCTCCTGTTCATATTCTTCCTACGGCTGCATGCTCATGCCTGAACCCATTGAACAGGTCTTAGAGTCTCTCTTCACCATGTTTGGGAAAGATCCCAATACTGTCTGACCCCTTTGCCATTAGGTCAGCGAGGCTAATTGTAGCATAGCCTTATTTTGCATGTGGTCTCCTCCAAACAGATCTTTACATTATATCCCACGTTTTCCCAGACCAGTCCCTTTTCCTCACACAGTACAAACCATGGCTATAGGAGGAGGTGGTAGCACTAGTACCATCATTAACAATACCACAAAAATTGACTTCAAAGACCGAGATCGGTTTAATGGAACTGATTACCCAGTCTGGGAGATGCGGATTACGGCGTTGCTGGAGGAGCATGACCTAATGGATATGGTCCTTGGAAAAGTAGCCAAGCCGATTGATGTTGATAAGCTGACCGTCTGGAACAAACAGGATAAGCGAGCTAGAAGTATTATACTTTCCTTTGCAAGCTCTTAAATCACCAAAGACGTGAATACACTGTCATCAGTAACAGATGCATCTACACGATGCAATAGTTTAGTTTTTCCTGTCGAGTAAAGACCCAAAGACTCGGCCATTAAGAACCTCGATCACACTTAAGACTTTGCAAGAATACACACATGTAGCAAAACATAATCATAAGAAAGAACTGATCTCTTTGCACAAACAAATTGGAGTTTTGACTAAGCAATTTACACGATCACATGACTTTGCTAACTTAGAACTAGTTGTCGCAACCCGCCTTCATACAAACAAATCACCGACATCTCCTGCTCATTCCTCCTACGGCCACTTGCTCATGCCTCGAACCCATTGAACAAGTCTTAGAGTCTCTCCACCATGTTTGGGAAGATCCCAATCTTGTCGACCCCTTAGCCATTAGGTCACGAGGCTAATTGTAGCATAGCCTTATTTTGCATGTGGTCTCCTCCAAGATCTTTACATTATATCCCACGTTTTCCTGCATCCCTTTTCCTCACACAAGACAAACCATGGCTATAGGAGGAGGTGGTAGCACTAGTACCATCATTAACAATACCACAAAATTGACTTCAAAGACCGAGATCGGTTTAATGGAACCGATTACCCAGTCTGGGAGATGCGGATTACGGTTCTTTGGAGGAGCATGACCTAATGGATATGGTCCTTGGAAAAGTAGCCAAGCCGATTGATGTTGATAAGTCCGTCTGGAACAAACAGGATAAGCGAGCTAGAAGTATTATACTTTCCTTTGCAAGCTCTTAAATCACCAAAGACGTGAATACACTGTCATCAGTAACAGATGCATCTACACGATGCAATAGTTTAGTTTTTCCTGTCGAGTAAAGACCCAAAGACTCGGCCATTAAGAACCTCGATCACACTTAAGACTTTGCAAGAATACACACATGTAGCAAAACATAATCATAAGAAAGAACTGATCTCTTTGCACAAACAAATTGGAGTTTTGACTAAGCAATTTACACGATCACATGACTTTGCTAACTTAGAACTAGTTGTCGCAACCCGCCTTCATACAAACAAATCACCGACATCTCCTGCTCATTCCTCCTACGGCCACTTGCTCATGCCTCGAACCCATTGAACAAGTCTTAGAGTCTCTCTCACCATGTTTGGGAAGATCCCAATCTTGTCGACCCCTTAGCCATTAGGTCACGAGGCTAATTGTAGCATAGCCTTATTTTGCATGTGGTCTCCTCCAAGATCTTTACATTATATCCCACGTTTTCCTGCATCCCTTTTCCTCACACAAGACAAACCATGGCTATAGGAGGAGGTGGTAGCACTAGTACCATCATTAACAATACCACAAAATTGACTTCAAAGACCGAGATCGGTTTAATGGAACCGATTACCCACCGGGAGATGCGGATTACGGCAGGGAGCATGACCTAATGGATATGGTCCTTGGAAAAGTAGCCAAGCCGATTGATGTTGATAAGTCACCGAACAAACAGGATAAGCGAGCTAGAAGTATTATACTTTCCGCACTGGACAAGAATATGATTCAGCATACCCAAGGCCAAGCTACATCAACCGAAGTATGGAAGGTTTTCACGGACCTATTCGCAGCTAAGGACTCCATGTCCTTAGTTAATGCAACTAGATTACTATACGCTCTCCGTATGAAAGATACGGACAACATTGAGCATCATGTGCATAAATTCCGCACCTTGAGAGCCAAGCTCGCCTCTTGTGGCCAGGACCTGACTGAACCACCAGCAGTAGTTGCTCTTTTAACGTCACTTCCACCCAGCTATAGGGCTTTTGTCAGCACGCAGACTTCCATCACCAGGCAAGGTGCTGCTGGTGCTGCAACAACAGTGGCACAAATTGTTGGAGCCCTGCTTGAGGAGGAGTCAAGAGGACAGGATCAACGTGGACGTACTCAACATCACAACTCGCAAGTTCTTTTTACCTCCAGGGGACGTGGGCGAGGTCGAGGTCCTTACAGGCCACCTTTCCAATCCAGGAGACCCTACACTTCACCCTCCTTTCCACAGACGCAGCGAAAGGTTAAAGGTACATGTCACTGGTGTCGAATACCAGGACATTTTGAGCATGAGTGTAGAAAAAAGCATTGGGGAACCCAGGCGAGAAGCTCCTCCTGGAGGAGAATCACACCTAGTGACTCATGGACAAACCTAGTGACATGTGGTTTCTCGATTCTGGCGCAACAAACCACATATGCCAACTGCGAGAGAAGTTCATCACTTACACTGCCACTTCGTCTAGTCAATTTGTGCTGCTCGGCGATGACAGTGGGTTGGCCGTAGCAGGCTTAGGAGAAGTCCTGTTACCCCTGGGAGGAGACAAAGAGATACATCTTGTGAACGTACTCCATGTACCCAGCATGACTAAGAACTTGCTATCTATACGAAAGCTTATTTCTGACCATGAGCTACAAGTAGTTTTTACACCTACTGGCTGCATGGTTACATCAGCATATGATACACCCCTCCTACTTGCAACGGGAGTGGTATATCATGACCTATATAGGTTTGAGGCTGTATCTTCAGCAGCCCGCTCATTAGTTATTGACACTCGACCTGATGTGGATAAGACTTTGCTCTGGCACTGTCGCATGTGTCACCCCAGCATCACCTACATACGACAGCTGGTTGGTAAGCCAAAACTATATAAAGATGCTTTAACATTTAAAGTTCGATCACCTTTTGAGAAGCTCAAGTAGGGAAGATGGCTCGAAGCCATATAATGACCCTGAGCCTACAAAAGCAGCAGGCCTTCTCGATGTGGTCCATTCTGATATATGTGGACCCATGTCCACGAGCTCTTTTGGTGGAGCTATCTATTTTTTAACCTTTCTGGATGAATGGAGTCACTTTTGCACCTTATATTTCCTGCATGGCAGACACCAAACATATGACAAGTTTGTAGAATACGTGCACATGGCTGAAACACAAACTGGAAAAACACTAAAGAGATTGTGGAGTGACAATGCACCAGAGTACCTCAGCCATGATTTTCCGTCCTTCTGTCAGGAGAAAGGAATCATCCACCAACTTACTATGCCACACCACCTTGCACAAAACTCTTTCGCAGAACGTTACAACTGCACGTTACAGGAAAGATGCAGGGCTACACTCTCATTGGCAGGCCTGACCAGAGGATACTGGGCCGAAGCTATTGCAGCTGTAAACTATGTTCATAATAGACTGCCAGCAAAGCCCTTATTTGATCACACACCTTTTGAGAGATGGCATACTTCTAAACCTCGAATCAGCCATCTTCGTATTTTCGGTTAGCATATGCTTATGTACCTGCTGACAAGAGAGGAAAGATGGATAATCGGGCAACCAAGCACATTTTGTCGGCTATTCTGACACTTCCAAAGGTTATAGGCTCTACAACCCTTACACTAAGCAACTTACCTTGGCCCGTAGTGTTAGCTTCAATGAGAGTTTTATTCTGAATGCACATCTCCAGTCCTCCACTAGCCATGAGCCTCTTCCACAACCTTCCTTGTATGGCCACCTTCCATTAGATCGGTCCATTGATAATACAACGATTTTAATCGATGTGGTTGAATTCTTACGATCTTATTAAACCACACCAAGAGCTTGTCCCCATTCTAGCACATCAATGATCGGTTGTTAGATGCGCCTGACATAATTTAGTGGATGAATTAGACCAACCACACAATATTTTAGTGGACGATTTAGACCAACTGCAGACTTACGGATCCACATTGACTTACCAATAGAGGCTCCAGCTATGACACCTTTGAGAAGATCAGCCAAGTCACATCGCCCTCGTGAAAGAGTGGCTTAATCCACCTTATTCACATGGTGATACTTTTACCTATCAATCACAGCCAGATCATGTAGCACAACCTCGTGCGAGTCTTTCAGCTTTTGCTTATGCAGCAGCATCTTCTGTCCTAGATCCCCTGACACACCACTCACCTATCAAGAGGCATTGTCTGGTCCTCAAAAGGCAGAATGGCAGAAAGCTATTGATTCAGAATATAACAGTCTTATATCAAACAAGACATGGGAGTTGGTAACCTTGCCACCAGATCGAAAACCCATCACATCCAAATGGGTTTTCAAATTGAAGCTCCATCCAGACGGGTCAGTAGCCCGCTATAAGGCCAGGTTAGTGGCGAGGGGCTACACTCAGGTCCATGGTCTGGATTACACAGAGACCTTTAGCCCAGTTGTAAAGCCAACGTCTATGCGTATATTACTCTACTATGCTGTCAAACATAAGTTAATTGTCCATCAAATGGACGTGAAGACCGCATTTTTAAATGGAGATCTTACCGAGGTGATTTTTATGAACCAGCCTGAGGGCTATATTGTCGATCACACCAAGGTATGTAGACTCCTGAAATCCCTGTATGGATTAAAACAGTCAGCATGCCTATGGAATTCACGTGCTAATAAGAAACTATGCAAGCTGGGTTTTGTACCTCTAGCTGCTGATTGCAGCGTCTATGTCCTCAAGAAGACCAATGAGATATGCATCATTGCTTTGTATGTTGATGATAATTTCATCTTAGGTGACAACGGATCGACCTACATCAAGCGAGAACTCTCCCAGGAGTGGGACATGACTGATATCGGACCTTTAAAGTTTGCACTTGGAATTCAGTTTGCTTTTGATATGGGCAGGACTTGTGTATGTATTCATCAATCACATTTTATACGTCAGCTTCTCACTAAATTTAATCTGCTGGATGTAAACCCAGTCTCTACTCCAGTTTCCACTAGTGACAAGCTATCTATTAAGGACACCCCAACTACTAATAGTGAACGAGCAGCTATGTCAACTATACCCTATAGAGAGGCAATTGGGAGCCTTTTATATTTAGCTAGCTGGACTCGTCCAGATATTTCCCAGGCTGTCGGTATAGTCTCACGCTTCCTCAGCAACCCTGGACAAAAGCATTGGGTCGCTGTGAAACGTATCCTTCGTTATTTGAAAGGGACCCAACACATGTATATGCAGTATTCACAACATGGCAGCAGTATTCTTACCTCGTTTTCTGATGCCGACTGAGCAAGGGACATTGATTCTCGGAAGTCTATAGTAGCTTATTGTGTCCTGCAAGGTTCAGCAATCAGTTGGCAATCAAAAAAGTTATCCATCGGTCTCTCCTCAGCAAGGCGGTATGGTGCTCTTTCACTTGTTGCCGTGAGATCACTTGGGTCGACGGTTTCTTGATGGTATTCAGGAGCAACTCGAGCAACCACATTGCGACAACCAACCAGCTATCGGCGTCCCCATCCTGCACGCGATCAAAGCATATTGAGATTCAATTTCATTTTATCCATCAAGCGAGAACTCTCCGAGTGGGACATGGTGATGTCGGACCTTTAAAGTTTGCACTTGGCATTCGGTTTGCTTTTGATATGGGCAAGACTGTATGTATTCATCAATCACATTTTATACGTCGACTTCTCACTAAATTTAATCACTGGATGTAAACCCGTCTACTCCAGTTCCACTAGTGACAAGCTATCTATTGAGGACACCAACTACTAATGAACGAGCAGCTATGTCAACTATACCTTAGAGGCAATTGGGAGCCTTTTATATTTAGCTCTGGACTCGTCCAAATATTTCCCAGTTTTCGGTATAGTCTCACGCTTCCTCAACCACGGACAAAAGCATTGGGTCAGTGAAACGATCCTTCGTTATTTGAAAGGGACCCAACACATGTATGCAGTATTCACAACATGGCAGATTCTTACCTCGTTTTCGATCGGGCGAGGGACATTGATTCTCAAGTCTATAGTATTGTGTCCTGCAAGGTTCAGCAATCGTTGGCAATCAAAAAGTTATCCATCGGTCTCTCCTCAACCGAGGCGGTATGGTGCTCTTTCACTTGTTGCCGTGAGATCACTTGGGTCAGACAGTTTCTTGATGGTATTCACCGAGCAACTCGAGCAACCACATTGCGACAACCAACGACTATCGGTGGCGGCCAACCCCATCCCGCAGCGATCAAAGCATATTGAGATTCAATTTCATTTTATCTGTCAAGCAGTGGAAATGGGAATCATACAGCTCCAATACGTTCACACCTCAACCAACATTGCTGACATTCTTACTAAGGGACTCCCTAAGATGTCACATGATCAGCATAGATGCTCCCTCGGGCTTAATGATTCCACCAACACTTATCTTAAAGCAGCGAGTCGGGATCCTCCTCTGGATCCTCCTTTGGATTCAGCTTGATTTTGAGCCCTACGATGCAGCATTGGGCCATCCCCTCGATTTTCAGTTCCTATGTGGCCTTGCAGGATCGCTTTGGAGCCCTAATCAATCACTACACCCCGTTAATCTGGATGAATCAACACTCTAAAGTTAGCGGATCGGTGATCACTTACCTTCAATAGCAGAATTAAGTAGCTTGGAAGTTCGCGAGTTACCTCCTCTCTCGCCATTCTTAAGCCGGCGATAGCAGCGAGCGTCTTCGCGAATTTCCTTCCTTACCTTTTTTTTGGGAACTTCATCAGGCGCTTTATCTTCAGCTACATCAACCAGGTTTTGCATCCGCCTTCTACTTCCAACTCTATGTGATGCAGAATGCCTCGGAGGCAGCAGGATCCAAACAGCCAGCATGATCGCAATCGTGAGCTCTAAGAGGTGAGCTGTGATCAGACTGTATGCTCGAGTTTTTTTTGTTTATGCAAGCCGTGAGCACTTTACTGAAGACGGGCGCGCACCTCTACCGGACCTCGTGGATTACGTATCTAAACGTTTTTTTTCGAGTTAGGTCTGAGGGGGCGTATTGGATAATATTGTTTAGTTCATACCTAACTCTAGTTAAGAGTATCGTTTCATTAATTAATTAGGGTTACTTTAGAAAAAAACGGTTACACTTCTTCTTTATGTACCTTTTGATTGATTCACGATGACATTCTCTTCCGCACACGCGCTCCTCAACATCTGGTCCTTATGCTTCTGAATCTATGATGTCCGTGTGATGCCCATATCACAAAGAACGCCTTAGAGATTCGGGTTCTGGAATAGGTACGGGCTCTGGATCTGGATTGAGAGGTGCAATTGGTTGCAGAGGAGGTGGTACCGAGCACTGCTCATGTGGTAGTGCTGGATGGCTCACGAGGAGGAGGCCGGACCGTGGGCCGCCGTTGGCCGAAACCGGATTTCTTGAGCTTGGAGCTTGTCTTCGTCGTAGAGTGTTTCCCCCTCAAGGTTGTGAGGGGAATCCGAGTGAAGGAAACCTAGTGCGGCAGGAAGAGGAGACGAGAGGGAAGCTAGGTAGGAGTTAAGTAGCAAAGATTCATGGAAATGAGCGCTACGGGAAAGAATTACCTCACGGATGGCAGGGTCAAAGAGGCGATAGGCCTTGGATTGGTCTGAGTACCCGATAAAGAGGAGTTTTCTACCCTTGTCGTCCCACTTCTTCCGGTTCACATCAGGGATATGGGCGAATGCGGAGCTGCCAAATATTCGTAGATGAGAAATGCGGGGCTTGTGCCCGGTCCATCGTTCAAACGAAGTGATGTTGGGCAGCTCCTTTGTTGGCAGGCAGTTCTTCAAGTAGTTGGAGGTTGCCACAGCCTCGGCCCAGTAACCTCAAGTGGGAGAATAGATCTGGAGATCTCAAGCAAAGAGCGATTCAGGCGCTCTGCAAAAGGATTATGGGAGGGTGTGTGAGGTACTGTGAGTTGGCGAAGGATCCCTTTGGATCTACAGAAGTCCTGGAAGGCATGGCTTGTGTACTCCCCAGCGTTGCCAATGCGAAGAGTACAGTCCTGGAAGCCTGTTTGCCTTTCTTCTGCTAGGACAAATTCTGGGAAGCATGTAAGTGCGTCATCCTTGTGCTTCAGGAAGAAAATATGGCAGTACCTGCTCCATTCGTCCAAAAAATTTAGGAAGTAGGAGTGGCCTTCAAAACTGGAGGTGCTCATGGGTCCGCAAATATCTGAGTGAACGACTTCAAGGAGGCATCGAGCTCGAGTAGGTGAGGGATCTTTGAATGGGAGCTGATGCAGCTTTGAGTACTTGCAAATTTTGTAGAAGAAGTCTTGGGGTACCTTGATGTTGGCTGGATCTTTGTACTTGTCCAGGTTGGAAAATGTGCTGAGGTACCGTGGATTGATGCGTCCTGCTCGACAGTGCCAGAGTCTGGTGTTGTCGAGGTTGCTAGATGATGAGCTATCGACGCCGAGGAATAATTAAGGTGCATGTGTCGCTGAAAGGGAGTCCGTGTGTGATTGCAGTTTGCGTCTTGTCTTTTGAATGAAAGATGGAGCAATGATTGCCTTGGAAAGTGATGATGAAGTCATGCTCCGTTGCAAGCTTACGGACTGATAAGAGATTCTTTGTCATAGCAGGGACATGGAGAGCGCCGTTGATTATAAGGGTCTCACCGTTTGACAATCTCAGCTGTACTTCGCCGGTGTCTTCAACTGGGAGAGAGCTGTCGTCTCCGAGGAGGACATGTTGGTCGAAGTGAACAGTGTGATGGGATGTGAACATATCCTTGCTGCTGCAGATGTGGGTTGTGGCTCCCGAGTCTAGAAACCATATGCAACTATCCGTTCTGGTGAGTGTTAAACAAACAGCTAGAATTGAGCTTGCAGGGGGTGACTTGATGGGTGAAGTCACGTTGGACTCATTTCTGGGTGAGTCTCATCGGGGTTCTCCCGATTGTTTCTTTTTGCATTCGTGCTCGAAATGGCCTGGGATCTTGCACCAATTGCAGGGTCCTTTGCTATTCTTCTTCTGATTGTTCTGACTGTATCTATTATAGCTTCCAGATGACTGCTGTTGTGAGTCGAAAGGTCGCCGATCGGAGAAGTTACCACGTCCTCTGCCTCTTCGACCCCCTCAGCCTCGAGAGGTGAAGAGTGCGGAGTTGGAGCTACCTTGGCCAGCACGTGGGTTGGAGCCACGGCTTGATTCCTCCTCGAGTAGTGCTCCCACAACTTCGGAGAAGATGCCAGCTGCTGGTGCACCTCCCGCTTGTGTGGCTTGTCGGAGGATAGAGCTCTGGGAACTAACAAACGTTCTGTAAGATGCAGGCAGAGATGTAAGGAGTATTACTGCTGCTTGATGCTCGGTGATGGTGGTGCCGGCTGCGGTGAGGCGAGCCCTGGAAGCTTGAAAGTTGCTGATGTGCTGCTCAACACTTTCAGTGTCCTTCATCTTGATTTGGTAGAATAGTTTGATTGCATTTATTTGTGACATTGAGTCTTGCAACTGGAACATGTCGTTAAGTGCTTTCCAGATTGCGTGAGCATCGTCCTTCCCTTGTGTGTGATGGAGCATGTTTTTGTCAAGTGCAGAGATTAGAGCATTGCGTGTACATTTGTCCTTCTTAACCCAGGCTGCAATTGTATCAAGTGTACCAACGGGGTTGGTAGCGGGCCCTGGCTTCACGAGTGTGCCGTCCGCAATCTCCATCAACTCGTGTTCTTCAAGAAGGCGGTAACTCGCATCTCCCAT
Organism: Anthoceros angustus; assembly: GCA_010909165.1. Classification (NCBI taxonomy): domain Eukaryota; kingdom Viridiplantae; phylum Streptophyta; class Anthocerotopsida; order Anthocerotales; family Anthocerotaceae; genus Anthoceros; species Anthoceros angustus. The sequence goes on from MU008154.1 coordinate 660,689, forward strand.
ACACCAAAATCTGTTCCGCTGAATCAGTCACGATCGCGGAGCTCAATTTTGGTGGTTGGTGCTGCCATAATTACTTGTCTTTCTTAGTCTTTCTTTTATAATTCTTAAGGGGATCGAATGCTAACATACGCCATGTAGGATGCTAGGATACTGTCTAAAATCTATAGATTCTCTCTAATGCTAGGTGGAGCGACTCGATTTGGTACTCGATTGCTGGAAGTTGTGACTTCAGGTCTTCATGAGTGATGATTGTCTTGGCAGGGAAGGTACTTGGGTGATTGCGAGAGGATCTGCAAACGGTGAGTTAGGAAAACGTCGAGCTTGTACGGTATGCTGCAGTAGGTGCACGTCGACGTTTGAATCCAATACCGCGCGTCATTTGTGCAATGCAATCATTGCAGATGACTTGCCTTGGGGGCGGGGCCCGGCCAAGAGGTGAGTAGCCGCTTCCTAGCCATGTTGCCAATTTCAAGATCGTTGGCGTTAATTGCCTTTTGTTGTGTGCAGCGCTATAACGATGGATCTTGGAAGACCAGGCGCGAGGCGCGCTTGATGCACCGAAAGGCAGGGAGTGCTCCTGTTCTGATACCGTAAAGAGACCACTAGAGCGAATGAATTTGCATTGATGGATCAAGGTATTTATGAAAGTGTGTTCGTGTAACTGCTGAGCAGTTGATATTCTACGAAGTAACCTGCCTAACTGTGGGAACTGAAGCTTAAAAATTATTTTCCAGCCATCTATGTGAAACGTGCCCTAACTCGGATCCGCCAGCGCCTCTATCGCGCTATGTCGCAACAACAACATGCAATTCAAGGACCAGATTGGCACGTTCTTCTACGCTCCGTCTCCTGTCACAAAACGCTGCAGGTGGCTTTGGAGGTGTACAAGTGTATAATCGGCCGGTCATTTCTGTGCCGTTTCCACCGCCGGAAGGGGACATTACTCTCCTCATTGGTGACTGGTATAAAACTGGCCATACTGTAAGTTCTGTTGTCAGACATTGTTCTCCGCTGTTCCATCCTGGTCTTGAACTTGTTGCGTATATGGAAGGCGAGTCCCCAAACTGACTTGTTCTAGCCTTGTCATACAAGGTCTTGAGAAACATTTTAGAAAAAGGACCCTTCGGCCTCCACCAGATGCGATTCTGATAAACGGCAGAGGGCCAGCCGGGAGTAGGAAACACACTATTGTTGATGTGAACCCAGGCCTCTTCGATTTCCTCTTGGAAGTGGCAGCTTGGCTTCTTCAGAATCCTGCGACCTTTGTCCACTTCAGCATTTTCTCGCAATTTTACCGATTTGAACTGTACATGATTGTGGATGCAGGTAAAACATACCGGTTTCGGGTTTCCAATGTGGGAACCTCCACCACCTTCAGCTTTGCTGTTCAGAGCCATAATTTTTTACTCGTGGAAGCCGAGGGCTCGTACACCCAGCAGACCGTCTACACCAACTTGGATGTACACGCCGGCCAGTTTTATTCTATCCTCATAACCACCGATCAAGGCGCCGGTAACTTCTACATTGTGGCAACCTCTCGCTTTGTTACTCCTACGATTGAAGGTGTTGCCGTACTGCATTACACAAACTCAAAGACGAAGCCTTCTGGATCATTCCCACCGTCGCCTGACCCGTTGGATTTCGACTCATCCATATCTCAAGCGAAAACTATCAAGTAAGTAGTTAAATCCATGGCCTCTCGTTGTGAATCGCGGCGTGTGTAGGTGTGTTGCTGATTGGTTGATGCTCGAATGCGGCTGCATCAAATTTTGCACTCAATCCCTCCTGCACCTTGGTCGGTTGCCTGCACAGGTGGAACCTTACAACCGGAGCTGCCCGGCCCAACCCTCAAGGTTCCTACCACTATGGACAGATCAAAATATCGCAGACTGTCATCGTGGCCGACTCTGCCCCGGTGATGAGTGGGAAGCAAAGATATGCTGTGAACGGGGTGTCATATCTGGCACCAACAACACCCCTGAAACTAGCTGACTATTTCAAGATCACTGGAGTATTTGAGCTGAATTCCATCCCTTCACTCCAGGAAACCAGGGCACCCTGCGATTCTAAAACATCTATCATGGTTGGCGATTACAGATCTTTCACTGAGTTTGTTCTGCAGAATGGTGAAGACACGATTCAGTCATGGCATTTTGATGGGTACTCGTTCTTTGTTGTGGCGTAAGTGTACTAAACCCTAGGTATTGTTATTCATGGTAGGAAGCCTGTTTTTCTTATGCATGTGAGGACATGGCAACCACTTGAGGTGCCTAGAGGAAGGTTGAGCTAATTATTGTTGTCTTCCATTCTTTGGCAGTTTTGGCTTCGGAGACTGGTCCTTGAAAGCCAGAGACTCCTATAATCTTGTGGACGCTGTTTCTCGCAGCACAACTCAGGTAAGAACTATCTCGTTGCTGATTCGTGAGGAAGACGGTAGAATTCAGCAGTCCTGTAAGTTAAATCGTCTTTCATTCTGCAGGTTTATCCAAAGGGATACACTGTCGTCCTGGTGGCGATGGACAATGTTGGAATGTGGAACTTTCGTTCAGCACAGCTTCAGCGAGCTTATTTGGGGCAGGAGTTCTACATTCAGGTGTATGATCCTGCAGAATCTTTGAGAACTGAGAAGGCCATTCCAGCAAATGTGCAGCAATGTGGCAAAGCAGCACGTCGCTGAAGAGTCGATCTGCCTTTGCTTCATTTCAAATAAGACACTTTTGCGTTTTGTCCACGACTCTTGTTTTGAAGCAAGGGTTGTGAACATTAGTTCTTTTCTCAGCCGTGAGACGCTGAGAAGGGAGTGCTTCGGTTGGAGTTGTCGGTCATGAAAATGAGGGTCATGAAAATGAGGTTGTTCAAATCAAATAGGACCCTTGTGTATGCATCTTCTGTTGCCTAGTATTCTTCAGATGCATGCTGGCTATACGATGTGCAGTCCTGAGCAGCATCTTCTGCACTACATATTTCTCTACACACACACAAGCACGGGGAGTAGCGCGGCTTCCTCAGTCAAATGGATCTGCGTATCGTCCACGCCTGCGCAGTCCACACCTACATACAGTACTTATGGACACGTACACCCTTTAGGTACAGACTGTACTTGTGTGGTTGGTACTACCGTGGTATTGGTACCAAACTCAGGTAAGGTTGGTGGACATCGTCTCCTTCTCCCCGTCTCCGGTCTATGTACTGTAGGCCGTGACCAACCGTAATTGGTAAGTGTGTCCAAGCCACCGCAAATATATACGTGTCCCGAAGGTAGATTGGCAGAACCTTCTCGAACTTATGTGCTACTAGACTGCTACATTGCTACTAAGCCACCACACGAACGTCCTTGTGTCTGTTTGCAACAGGGTCCAAAGACGTCGGTCTTCTTCCGCCTTCGTCAGTGCCGTTAACTCGGGAGTTACACTTAACTGACAATTCCCTACTTGGGAACGTGTCTTTTATAAACCTAGCCCACCCCAGCCCAGCCAGGACCAGAAACCTCTAAAACCCACAGGGTGCACGTGGAATTGGATCTTGCAAAGGGACTCAGTGGGCTGAAAACATTTGAGGAGGAGCTGCGCCTCAATCTGTGAGAAAGCAATACTTAAGAGGCGGAAATCAATCCTGCAAATCTAAAACAGTATGATGGTGACGCTTGAATTGGAGGAAGACGGTATTGGTCCACAAACAAGGATCGTACCTTTCAGGGAAGAGGCGCTTCCGTGCCTTTCATATCAATGCAAGTGGGGACAGAGGTCTCACAGTCATGCATTGTTCATGATTAAGACATTGGGGAGCTTACGGCACTGGTACTTTAACCTTGGCTGGTACTTTAACCATGTGCCAAGGAATACACTTGGAGGTGGTCCATTGGTACTGAGCCTGAAGAGTTTCTTTTAGAAATGACATGTTATGGCCCGGCCAATCCATGGGTCCCAGCGTACGCGCAGTATCTTCATAGATTGCCATGCTGAGCACTCCGGATGGCAAAGTGTCCTCTGATACAAAGACGTCACTGAAGGCTGAGGTTGTAGAGAGTTGGTAAGACTTGTAATTAGGCCCTATAATTGTGGGTAAGTGGGTGGGTCACACTGTCGCTGAACCACCCACAGTCACCGCCAGCTAGCTCCAATTTTTATGAATCGACACAAGATCGACACAAACAGTACTGAAAACGTCCAATTAGGCTAAGGCATGTATCGGCACTGACCGCCGGAGACTCCAGCTCAAAATCGTACTTTCGCCATTTGGGGTGTCGCTTTGTTACTGGGCCACAAAACCTCACACTAGTTGTCATCACTTAAGTGTCCGAGGCAAAGTTCCGGTCAAGGCCAGTGACGTGCGCAGCCCAAGGGCCTGCGCTCTACCAGGATTCCACATATACGTTGAAAGTCTTCATCAGTCTACATACTTCCTTCCTTCCTTCCTTCCGGGTACCTTCCACACATGCCTGCTTATAAGCCCGGCACCAGCAAGCCCTTCTCAAAACTGCAACCCACACTCCAGACTTGTGAGTGTTCTCTTGCTCTCAGCTCATTTGCGAAATAGAAAACTCTACTTACAATTTCTCAGGCAACACTCAACTCAGTCTTCAGCGATCATGGCCATGGCGAAGCTCGTCCTCGTCCGCAACGTTCTCTGTGTCTTGATGCTTCTGGCAGCAGTGATGACTGATGCGGCAAAGATCGAGACGTTCAACCCAGCCAGCTGTGATGGAGCTGCTACCAACACGTTCTACGTGGGCGGGAACACCTGCCAGACGTTTATCGACCAGGGCGCTGTGCGGATTAGTGAAATTGACGGCGGCACCCGTGTGTCCATACACAACCAGAGGAACTGTGAAGGCTCCAGTAGCGTTGCACAGATTTACGGACCAGGGTGTGTGGTGCAAGGTGCAACCAAGCTGCGCGCTGTCTGGATTCAGGGTTGAACATCGCATGTTGCGTCTTCATAAGTATACATAAGGTATGCCCCATTGCAACTCTTTTATCCAACAGAATTGCATGTACTTCTTCAAGCTCCTGCGTTTTAGAAGGAGCTATGGTTTTGTGCCTGTGGTTCTTTCGGTGATACCTGCACATTCTTAAGGCTGAGCGCCGTACCGTTTTGTGTAGGCACGAATCGGATGTGGACACACTTGGTCATCACGTGAGATGAGCATAGATGGGGATACCAACTAGGTGGAGCATTTGGCATAGATGTATAGGGATCTATATCTGAGAATAAAACAAGTGTACCATCCGAAGAAAAGTTTTTAAATAAATAAATACCTTGTTTAATTAAATCCCACCTCTATTTAGTCAATGAAGTGCTCGCTTGCCAATCTCGGAGGCAACTCACAATCAAGTTCACTAAAAAAAATGTAGGAGGCAACTTGCTCAGCGTGAATCACTTTGGAACAGTGTCATCGCCTCTTTGACAGACAAGCTGCAAGTTTGAAATGCTCAAGCTGCAAGCTTGAAATGCTCTTGTGCCTCGCCTAGTAGAGTTTGTTGTCCACAGCAAGGGTATAATGATTTGCGTAATTTTGGTAGGACGTTAATCGTAGAGGCCATTAAGAAAGCAGTTCAGAGATAGGATCTTCTGCAAGGGTCGGTTGGCTGTGATCAACAATCATGCCAGGTAGAGATCTGACCTTCTGCTGTTGCAAACTGGGATGGTTGATTCTTCAACATGGTTCTAGCCTTGGCCAGCCAGGGGCCTCAATTGTGTAAGGTTGATTGTTAATCGTTTCGGAAATGGTTCTGCCATGGCCAGCAGGGGTGCTTAATCGAGCAAGATTGGTTTTGTCAATCGTTCTGGAAATGTGTCTGCCCATGGCCTCCAGGGGCTTAATTGTGCACAGCTGACATAAGTAGTAAATGATTGTCATGCGACTGATACTGGATGAACTCAGTATTGCTTCCAGATCTCCTGCAGGAACGCGTGTTTCTCTAAGGCAATGTGGGTCAAGGCTGTGACGTGCCGAGCCGAGTTATGTACAGTCTACACCTGACAAATATTACCGATTCAGATGTATCAATGGGGTAACATTTAACGAGGTCAGAGAGTCTCACGGGGTAACATTTAGCGAGGTATGTATGTACTTTTCAGAGAGTCTCGCGGGGTAACATTTAGGGAGGTATGTATATATTTTTCAGAGAGTCTCACGCGATGACCACACACGAGCGAGATCGGCGCGCCAAGGTAGACCGGGACGACTATTACCAGAATAAATTTGCTCAACCGGGCTGATTTATCCAGCTGGGCTAAAAGATTGTGAAAGGATAATTCCCCATCCCAGCATTGATCTTCCCCATCCCAGCATTGATCTGCCCCTACATTGCTTAACTGTTAAGTTCTTAATGTCCCCTGGTGTATATGCACCCCACGATGAGGTACATATATCACTTGTCAAATATGAGTAAAAACATAAAAATAATGTAAATTGGTCAGGGAAAACTTCAGGTGTTCCAAGTGGTGTTACTGTATCTCCTTGTCGGAGGGCTAAAGACTTGCGTCGTTTACGGTCACACGGTGTGACGACGACGATTGGAGCCCGACTCCCAAGAGAGTGCGACGGCAGCCGGATAATATGCTACGTGGTGACGACGGTTGTGAAAATCTTCCACATGAAGGCCAAAGCGAATAGGCACCGAGCGCCGAAGTGTGTAGGCGTAATTCAAGTGGACTTCACCATTTGGCCTGTCAGTTTGTAACTGGGCCACAAGGTGCACGGCACGTCAGTCATCTGCAGAGCACAAACTTGAATGAGGTCAAGGCTCGTGACGTGCCATGCGGAGCCTGCCGAAGGACCTTACTGCTACCACGAATCCGTTGAAAGCGTGAGTCTACACGCCTCCTTCCTTCCTTCGCGGTACCTTCCGCTAACGCCCCTTTATAAGGCCCGGGAACCAGCAAGCTTTTCCCACAACTGCAATCCAGACTTCTGTTCCTGCTCTCAGCTTACGAGTTTGCGAGCTCAACAGCTCCACTTACAGTTCCGCAGTGTTTCTGCTCTCAGCTTACTTGCGAGCTCGACAGCGCCACTTACAATTCGGATTCGCCAGTCATTCAGGGTTCCCGCTTCAGCGACCATGGCCATCGCGAAGCTCGTCGTCGTCAGCAACAACGTTGTCTGCGTCTTGCTGTTGCTTTCAGTAGTGATGACTGACGCGGCAAAGATCGAGACATTCAACCCGGCCAGCTGTGACGGATCTCCTACCAACACGTTCTACGTGGGCGGGAACACCTGCCAGACGTTTATCGACCAGGGCGCTGTGCGGATCAGTGAAATCGACGGCGGCACCCGTGTGTCCATACACAACCAGCAGAACTGCGAAGGCTACAGTAGCGTTGCACAGATTTACGGACCAGGGTGTGTGGTGCAAGGGGCGACCAAGCTGCGGGCCGTCTGGATTCAGGGTTGAATAACAGTCACATGTTGCAATTCTTCATAAGTATGCATGAGGTGTGGCTCCTGAGTCTTCAGTGAAGCTAGTTTATCCATCAGAATTGCGTGTACTTCTTCAATCTCCTGCGTTTTCAGGAGCGTTGGTTTGCTGGCTTTGGTTCTTTTGATGATGTCTGACATTCTTTAAGGCTGAGCGCTGTACCGTTTTGTGCAGGCACGAATCGGATGAGGTGACACACTGGCCATCACGTCAGATCGGCAGCAATGGAGATACCAACGAGATCAAGCATCAAGCATTTGGCGTAGATGTATAATAAGTACATATATGAGAATAAATTAAGTGTACCTCCGCAAAAATGTGCTTCTAATAGATAAATACTTTCTGTTTAATCCCTTCCAGTTTCGGAGGCAACTCGTTCAGTGTGAGAAACACTCGACAAGCAAAAACAGTTGAAACGGTGTCTTTTGGCAGAAAAGCCGCAAGCTTAGAACTCGAGCCTCGCAGAGTTTTGTCTCGGCCGCTGCCCTGCTGGGATTAGGCTGGCCTGATCGATGCGGCCTGGATGGTCAGTCTGCAATGCTTGCTTGATAATGGCCCGCCCATCCTGGGATGGTAATCAGGCTTTCCCCGGTGATGATGGCGTTGATTGCCTCGGCTCGATCGTAATCAGGGCGATGGGTGCCAAGGGTAGCCTGATTGTCGCGGCTGGAATCAGGCTGGCCTGGTGGCAGAAAACCATCCAGCCGGCCGAATCGGGAGGATCGGCCATTGCCAGCAACCGTAACGGGCACGGGGTGCATCGGCTGCTTAAAAGTTTACTACAGGCCAAGCTGGCAGGGAAGGAATAAATGTGTTGTAGGGACAATATTGTCTAAACATGTCCGGATGGGCGAGTTGGTGTTAGGCCACAAGGCAAATGTAACCCGGGTTCAAATCCGGATCCCGGCTTCACCTTCGAATGCACTTCTGCGCACCAACTCAAATCTTTTGAATTTATTTGAAACACAAGATGTGACCTAGCAAGCAGAGTTACATTTGCGGGTTAAGAGAAATTTGAAACACAAGATGTGACCTAGCAAGCAGAGAAACTTGAAACAAAAGGTATGACTTAGCAAGCAGACAAAGCTGAAACACAAGATGTGAAAGAGCAAGCAGAGAAATCTAAAACACGAGACAATTTATGGTCAAGCAGTGGCAACAAAAGCCATGACAGCCGGCAGAGCAAGCAGAAAATCTCCGATCTCTTCAGATGGATCAAGCCCCTGCGGAAGCCAATTGTTCTGCAAATCGGAGATCAAACGCGCTATGTACATACGTACTTGATACAGACTGTACTTGGGTGGTTGGTAGTACCGTGGTACCTAACCCAGATAAGGTTGCACTCTGGCACACATGAAATTCAAGTTTTCCTGGTCTTCATGGTCACGGTCAAGGCTCGTGACGAACCATGGCCAGCCCAAGGCTCAACTTCTACCAGGATTATTCCACGAATCCGTTGAAAGTCGTGATCAGTCTACGTCCTTCCCTCCTTCCTTTCGGATACCTTCCACACATGCCTGCTGATGAGCCCGGCACCAGCAAGCCTTAAGCTTTTCCACAACTGCAATCCACACTCCAGACTTGTGAGTCTTCTGTTTCTGCTCTCAGTTTATTTTCGAAATCGACAACTCCACTTACAATTCCTCAGGCAGCACAATTACTCCACTCAGGCTTCAGCGACCATGGCCATGGCGAAGCGATCGTCCTCGTCCGCAACGTTCTCTGTGTCTTGATGCTGCTCTCAGCAGTGATGACTGACTAGGCAAAGATCGAGACGTTCAACCCAGCCAGCTGTGACGGAGCTGCTACCACCGCGTTCTACGCTTTAGAAGGAGCTGTGCCGGTTTGCTTGTTTTTGTCCTTTTGGTGATGCCTGCACACTCTTGAGGCTGAGCGTTGTATCGTTTTGATGCTGGCTTCCCCTCAACCGTACCGATGCTAGTTTCGAATTCTCGCAACTTCTTTCCTTGAGCTTCCAGACTGCCTGAGATCTCGGCATGGGAGCTCTCCACACTCTCGGTACGTCCTTCCAGCAATTTCAGCAGGTCTGGTTGTTCGAAGCGGACTCCTTCCTGCTCTGTCGACGACTTCCGTCTCTCACTGCTACCAGATCGCCGCAAACGCATTGTGGGTCTCCCCTTCCTCACCACCACCGATCAGGCAGGTAACCTCCTTCTCTGCCTCCAGCTGCAGATTGCGGACATCTGTGAAGCTGTTCTGCCTCGACTGCACTCGGACTGTGTTCCCGTGAACCCCGTCCATGCGGAATAAGGCCCTGCGCAGGTGGAACTTGAGCGGATCATTGCTGCACTGCTATCCGCATTATAATCTGATGCGATACTGCCGCGTCTGAATCCGTTGAAGGCGTTCTTGATATTCCGGAAGGATACATTTGGAGGTGGTCCATTGGTACTGAGCTTGACGAGTTTCTCATAGAAACGACGACACAAACAGTACCGAAAACGTCCAATTAGGCTAAGGCATGTATTGGCACTGACCGCCGGAGACTCCAGCTCAAAATCGTACTTCGCCATTGGGGTTTCGCTTTGTTACTGGGGCACAAAACCTCACAATATTTGTCATCACTTAAGTGCCCGAAGCAGAGTTCCGGTCAAGGCCAGTAACACGCGCAGCCCAAGGGCCTGAGCTCTACCAGGATTCCACGAATATGTTGAAAGTCGTCATTAGTCTACATACCTCCTTCCTTCCTTCCGGATTACCCACCTTCCACACATGCCTGCTTATAAGCCCGGCACCAGCAAGCCCTTCCCACAACTGCAATCCACACTCCACACTTGTGAGTGTGTGAAAGTGGTTTCCTTTTATGAAGCCATACGATCTGAACAGACGCTCAGACACCGATCCGAACAGACACACCGTTTCATGTTGAGGCATTCTTAATGCCTCCTCACACTCAATCAAATCACTCTCAAAAAGTCTTCTCACAATTTTTCATCTCCAGCCCTCCATGTTTTAATCACATGGTATCGAGCATGAAGAAAATCAAACATACTTAGACTCATGATGGAGAGCAAACTCTACGATTGAGACTATCCAACATGGATAGATTCATCTCTCGATGCATGCATTGTCATGAATGCAATTCTATCGGTAGAAGGAAAATTCCTTCTAACTTTAATAAAACCAGAAGCGATCCTTGTAGACATGTCACACCTCCGGCTGTCTGGATAAAGAGATACGTGGTCTTATGCACCAAAAGACTACACACAGATTAATCAGGTGCTCAATAAGCTATGCCCAAACTAGAAATCACGAACATAAAACCCAACTTACTTCACTTTCCACTTATATGGATTGCATTTGCGAATGCGGTGACATCTGAGAATCCTAGACAAGATACAATCACAACTAGAAGTGATGAGTAAAAATCATTAATTTCACATATTAGTAAGCACAAGAAAAGCACAATGGCAAACTCCTGGCAAAATGACTGGCGATTGATAAATTGACTAGCGTTAATTATCACTCTTGGGCTCCCGTATTGAGATGCTTCGCTAAGAAGTTCTACATAGACGATGGTTGATGGCACAGTTAAACCTCCAGCCGACCACGCGACTTACCGCTTGGTTGGTCAAGGATGCTCAAGCCAGATCTGACATCTTGCTGCATGTTTCAGATAGGTTAATACCTATCATCAAGAGACTACCTACAGCAAAAGCTATGTGGGACAAACTCAAAACCACATATCATGAGGGGAGCATGGCTTTTAGACTCTATGCTCAAGAACAATTGCAATCAAACAAGCTCATAGAAGGCAATTCTGTCCTAGATTTCCTGGAAAGTTGGCAAGCTTCTCTAGATGCAGTTATCTCATCTGGATTAACCTTGGATGATGAGACACAGGTTATGCATCTCCTGAGAGCATTACCACAGTCATGGAGTCCTTTTATAACAAAGACAATCAAAGCGATGCAACCCGCAATCCTTTAACCCTTGAGATTCTTATTCCTAGAATTATGCATGAAGCTAGGTTACGCCAATCCCACCAACCAAGTACTCCAGTAGCGTCTATTGTTGGTGGCAAGCGGCTGGAATAACAAGAAAATCTTCTTCTCAGGAGGATCCCAGCGGATCTCCTCCCAACAATCCGCACATAGGAATAAGATATGTCATTCTTGTCAAAAACCACATAGCACGATTGCGGAAGAAAAGCGAGATAGAGCAGGTTTAAAAACCCTACTCCTTCTCACGCCTCTTAATTGCAAACTACAGGTCAAGGCCCTTCTTAGGTATTCTCAACTCGGTCACAAATCTTTGAACTACGATCTACCCAAGATTCATGGCTCCTGAGCAGTGGAGCCACGGCACATGACACCGAGGAGGCGGTTCTTTATGAGGCCTTCTGCTCCACAAAGCTGTCTATATGGAGATAGCTCTCCCACAAGGCAGTGGGTAAGGGAGTGGTACAGGTACAATTGCAGAACCACATTGTCTTCATCAAAGGCGTCGCATGTGCATGTGCCCGCTCTGACTCACATCGGTCACACAAGCCACAAGACAACCCACTACCACAATACAGTTCACTCATAAAGGTTGTCTGATTACGTTCAGACATGCTACAGGACAGCTTGTCAAGCTTTTCTATCCTCATAGTGGTAAATTATTTTATGTGGCTACAGGCATCTTGCCTCAAACCCTGAGCACAGGCACAACCACACACAGTTTAGTAGCTTCTAATACAGACACCACAACCACACTTTGGCACGTTTACTTTACACCTTAGCATGCAAGCGAATGAACGCCAAAAATCTCGTTTAGGGTTACGCTAAGTGGGCACTTTATCACTCTGCCATGGGCGTACTGCAAACACACCCGCCTTATCCTCAATCTCTTACTAAGACAACCGTACTTGAAGTAGTCCATGCAGTTATGCGGCCCCATACATGTACCACCTTGAGCGGAAAATTATACATGTTTGTGTTCTTGGATGACTTGATGGACACACCTATACAAGCGAAGTCGAGCGTTTCCAAGCTTTCAAGCCTTTCAAGCCTATGCCGAAAATCACACAGGCGGAAGATTAAGATCTTCCATATGACAACGAGGAACTAACCGCGCCACAATATGAGGGCCATCTCTTGTTACACGAAATTCAACACCAGAAGATTGTTCCGTATTCACATCCCCAACTTGGCAAGGCCGAACGCCGAAATCGATCCCTCATGGACGGGGTGCGGAGTTCTCTTGCTACGGCTTCACTCCCAAATTACTTATGGGCAGAAGCTGCTGCCGCTGTGTGCTATGTTCAGAATCGGTGGGACTTCTACAATTGAAGACAAAACGCCTTTTGAGATCTGGACAGGGAAGAAACCGGATGTAAGCCACTTACGTATCTTTGGATGTACCGCTTATAAGTATGTCCCACCAGAAATTTGTAAGAAGTGGATCCCCGTCCATCAAACTCACCTTTGTGGGCTATGGCGAGATTCGAGTGAAGGGTTATCGCCTCTTGATCGCCATACTACTTTCACCCTAGCCCGTAATGTCATCTTTGATGAAGCTCCACTTCTTGGGCTTCTTTCTTCCGCTTTTCCGACACCGAGGTTTCTAATCCCCTTCCTCACCACCTTTGAGGCGATGAGATCCTCCATCCATCCATCACGCTTCCCCACCCGTCATCCCACCTCCGAGGACCCTCTGCTCCTCTCCCGGCTCTGCTCCGCCCCGGGGAAATATGTCTAGTCCAGACAACATGTGGTGAGCAAGATCAACGCAACAACCGCAGCAGGCTGAGAATTCCAGGCGATCAACAAGATCCACCAAAGGCGTACCCAGTGTAAAGTTTCATGACCTTGATTTTAATAAGTCTCACGCTCTTTATAGTGCAGATATTGTTCCAATCAGAGAGGCCCTTGAAGGAACAGAGTCCTCCTCTTGGAAACAAGCTATGGACAGTGAGTTTAACTCCTTGGTCTCTAATGATACATGGATCCTTGTTGATCCACCACAAGGACAGAACATCGTGGGGACCAAGTGGGTACTCAGAAAGAAGCATAACGCTGATGGCTCCTTGGCTAGATTTAAAGCCAGACTGGTTGCAAGAGGATTCACCCAGAAGAAAGGCGTTGACTACAGTGAGTCTAACATCTTCAGTCCCGTAGTAAAACTTACATCTCTTCGTGTGATGCTGGCCTTAGCGCTTTGCATGGTCTCTTTATCCATCAACTAGATGTGGAGGCGCCTTTCTACATGGCATCTTAAAGGAAGAGATTTCGTTCAACAACCTCCACGGATGAGGTATTAGTCAAGAGAACAAGGTTTGCCTTAAGAAAACACTTTATGGATTGAAGCAATCTCGAGAGGTATGAGTCTTCACGGTACTTACTTAGCCTATGCTAAATGCTCTGATTCCGATGTTTTCACGAGAAAGCAGAGGAAATCATATCGATGATGGGCCTTTCGTTGTGATCGATCATGGTATCTAATGATGAGAAGTATTTATCGAATACAAGTCCGACCTTCGTAAGAATTCAAAATGACGGATAATGGGAGTATGACTTATTGTCACGTATTCGTGCTCTCGACTTAGTAAAACAATGTCACCTCGTGAACTTGCGAGATGCAATTAATTCCTTATGCGGGCGTGGTGGGTAGTGTCGACATCTGGCCCAATACACGATGTAGCTGTCCGAATGGACATCTCTCGATTCTATCTAATCTGGTAAGCTTCATTGGGTGCGCCAAAGAGTTTGAGATATCTCCAACGTACTAAAACCCGTGGAATACAGTACAAAGGAGGTTGGAATGCCCAAAACAAGCTTATTGGTGGGTGGCGTGAGATCACGATGAAATCCACGGTGGTTATGTGTTTATCCTTGCGAGGCTGTGGAAATCGAAAGCAGACATCAATAGCTTTGAGTTCAGCTGAGTCCGATATATTGCAGCTGCTTACGTAAGGGGAGGGCTTGTACATAGCTCTTAAAGACCTTGGGTATCCACATGATGGACTGTGGAGCTCATGTGATAATGTGCAATATCGCTCTCCCGAGACATGAGGTTTCATGAGCGTTCTAAGCACATCGAACTACGATATCACTTTCTCCGTGCTAAGGTGGAATCACGGAGAATTGCTACTCACGTATGTTCCTGAAGACCAACTTCGACATTCTTGAAGCCCTCGGCAAGATCAAGCACCTGCTTTTTGTTCATTGTTAGGCCTTGTAGATTTGTGAAGTGTTCAGATCATTTAGCTTCAAGGGGTGTGTGGTCCTTTTGTGAAGCACGATCACGAGCAGGGCCACCGAGACACCGATCCAGCACACCGTTTCATGTTGAGGCATTCTTAATGCCTCCTCACACTCAATCAAATCACTCTCAAAAAAGTCTTCTCACAATTTTTCATCTCCAGAGCCCTCCATGTTTTAATCACAGTGAGTGTTCTCTTTCTGCTCTCAGCTCGTTTGCGAAATCGACAACTCCACTTACAATTCCTCAGGCAGCACTCAACTCGAAGCTCGTCCTTGTCCGCCACGTTCTCTGTGTCTTGATGCTTCTGTCAGCAGTGATGACTGATGCGGCAAAGATCGAGACGTTCAACCCGGTGATGGAGGTGCTACCAACACGTTCTCGTGGGCGAACACACGCGGACTTTTATCGACCGGGGGCATGCGGATCGGTGGAATTGATGGCGGCACCCGTGTGTCCACACAACCGGAGGAACGCAAAGGCTGATGGCGTTGCCAGTTCACGGACCGGTGTGTGGCGCAAGGTGCAACCAAGTGCCTATCACGGATTCGTGGTTGAACGTCGCATGTCGCGTCTTCAGAAGCACAAGTATGCATAAGGTATGCCCATTTGCAACTCTTTTATCCAACAGAATTGCATGTACTTCTTCAAGCTCCTTAGTTTTAGAAGGAGCTATGGTTTGGTGGCTGTACTTCTTTAAGCTCTTAGTTTTAGAAGGAGCTATGGTTTGGTGGCTGTACTTCTTCAAGCTCCTTAGTTTTAGAAGGAGCTATGGTTTGGTGCCTGTGGTTCTTTCGGTGATACCTGCACTTTCTTTAAGGCTGAGCGCCGTACCGTTTTGTGCAGGCACTAATCGGATGTGGACACATTGGTCATCACGTGAGATGAGCAGAGTTGGGGATACCAACTAATGGAGCTTTTGGCATAGATGTATAGGGATCTATATATGAGAATAAAACAAGTGTACCATCCGAAGAAAAGTTTTTTAATAAATAAATACTTTTTTTTAAATCCCACCTCTATTTAGTCAATGAAGTGCTTGCTTGCTCATTCGCTCAGCCTTTGGATGCAGGTGATTGCTATCAATGATAGGTTTCTGGGGCTGATTTTGAATGCAACAACCAACAATATGTTGTGATCAATGTGTGCAATAATCTTGATGAGCCCCTGGTGTTTACCTTGATGATGATGATGATCTTTTAGAGAGTGTCGTGAGATCACCACAAAGAGTCTCGCGCGATGACCACACACGAAGGAGGTCGGCATGCCTAGGTAGACGGGAATGACTTTTACTAGACTAGGACGACTTTTTATGAGAACAAACTTGCCCAACCGGCCTGAAAGATTATTATTTTTTGTCCAACCGGCTTGAAAGATTATTATTTTTTGCCCAACTCGACTGAAAGATTATTATTTTTTGCCGAACTGGCCTAAAAGATTACAATATTATTTTTTGCCCAATTAGAGGGTGAAGCGTATTATGGATCCGAGCAAGGTGAGATTATACAAAGCCCATCAATCCACGGAAGGGTGTCAAGTTCTAGTAAGAGTGCGATTGTATGGATCCGAGCAAGGCGAGATTATACAAAGCCCATCAATCTGCGGAAGGGTGTCAAGTTCCAGTAACAGTGCGGTTGTGTGGATCCAGACAAGGCGAGATTATACAAAGCCTATCAATCCGCGGAAGGGTGTCACGTCCCAGTACCAGTGCGATATGTGAAAGATTTCCTCCTCCAATAGACCCCGAAGACAGATCTGCAGTCTATATAACTCCATATTGTGCAACATCCCCACCGTACGTATCTGCTCAAGAATGCTATTTATCAAGTAGGCGAGATCAGTCAAAGCCTAGTGGACCTCTGCTTGGCTTTTGTATCCTCTGGTGAATTCCGCACGTTCCTTTCAGGTTGGCTATGGCTCGAGAGCCAACCTCGTGTGACTTTGATACCCTGGAAATTGTTGACTATGCGAATAAAGTGTTTTTGGATACTGTGATGGAAGTTGTCTCTTTCACTTCTTGAATACAACAATTAATACAAAAGTTAATCAATTGGAAACAAGGGTGATATGGGTCCTCTTCTAAGTGTGAAAAGGGCCATACTGCAAGTCACTGTTAGCCTTGGGGGCCGTATGTATAGATGCTATGGACTTAGTGGACAACAATTATGCAAAAGACTTAGTGGATAAAGCTATGCATTAAGCTAGCAGAGGTAAGGCCACATATAACTCATCTATTTGGATTAAATTTTAATGCAAAGGTATCACAACTTAACAGAAGATAATATTGTAAAAGATTATATATATTTTATAATAATATACGTATTAATCTTATGATAGTAAAGATAATACATATTGACCATTTTTAACTTGATAAGACTATATGCACAATGATTTGTGTGAAACCATAAAATACTTACAATACCCGTATTCCACCCTGTGAGGTTCATGTAGCTTGCTAACGTATAATAATACGTTAGTGTGTGGACATTTAACAAACTTTTCTTCTTCTTCTTGTAGTTTTTAAATAAGAATGTGCATAATACATAATCCATCTTAAAGATAGTCCATGCCACTCTGTACACCTACTTAATATTCAGCTGCACTACTAATTGATGTACAATCCTAAGCCCAATGATAAAAACAAGTGGCTGGCTATTACAATGCGAAGCCCATTGATAGAAATAAGTAATTCAATTCAATGAAAGTGGTCTCATGCATAAAACTCCTTAGCCGCAGTCAACCGTGCCCTAACTCAAGCATGACACTATAGACCACAACCATTACATTTTCCTTTTTCGTAATCAACAACATAGGCCACAACCGTCACCTTTTCCTGTTTTGTTATATCTATCCGTTATGTTAGGTTCATCTGATGAGCTCGTTACACTTAGGTTAGCGGACAAGGCTGGGGTGTCTTGCGAGGTGAAGGCAAGGAAAGTGTCCCGAGTCTTTGGGGCATGGGATTCTGAGTCCTCATGGGGACACTTGGGACTAATTGATCGAGGGTGGCCGACCATTTATGATACACCACCACAAGAGGCATGTCCAGAGTCCCAAGTATTGGGCAGGAATGTTAACCACGCATATGGGATGCAGGAATTTGGGGCGATCCACAGGAGTTGTCATGAGGTAAGCACTTGAATTCATATAAGCACTTCCTCGACCAGCAACCAAGCAAACAAATCTAATACGCAGATATATAGGTGCAAACCAATAACAACATGAGGAAATAGCTCGCACGTCATGGCACAAACACACTCTCCCCACGAGAACAACACGCAAATTCCTCACACATCGCTCTCGGAGTCATAGCTTTGGCCTCCTCACAACGCTCTTGCATTGCATATCTAGAGGACAAGCTATGATCGAGCTTGTCCTCAATGGAAGGGTCTATATATACTAGCCCTTGGCATGGCATATTCTAAGATATCCTATTGGCATCGCATATCAAATATCTTAAGAATACACTATAATATCAAGAATATACGCATATTACTTGAGCTTATCCACTTAGCTATTGTATCCTAAGAATACACTATAATATGCAAGGAATATGCCAAAGCATATTACTTGAGCTTATCCACTTAGCTATTGCTAACCATGCTTAATTAACACTAATCAATGCTTCATTAACATAAACACCTTAGATTAATTAACACTAATCAATGCTTAATTAACATAAGCACCTTAGATCAATTAACCCTAATTACTTACTTAAAGATAAGTGATTAGATTAATTAATGCTAATCAAACACTAAACCCAAGTGCAGAGATTAGTATCACACGGCATGACAGAGTCCCCCAATCACACACACATTAATTTCTCCGGACTGAACCTATCTATAAGTCGTTGCACCAAACTGACACATTGCAAGTTATCACAACACAAAAGCCTCATCGGCGGATTAAAAGCACAAAATTAGCGGACTGAAAACCAACTTAGCGGTCACCAAAATGAACATCTTCCCTCACAGGTGATTTGAGCCACATTGCGGATTGCATGCTGCTCAAAAATGTAATGCCGGTTTGCACAGCTAGGAGTTAGAAACCACGCATTGATTAAGCCCATCAATCCCCGCCTCAAACACTCAAATCACAAGATTCCATTGGTTGACAATGTTCTCAAAGGGATTGCGGGAGGACTCTCCTGGACACTGCTAGAGCGACTTCAACAAGCTATTCTCTACCTAGCCCTCCTCTTAGTCTCACGCCATCTCCTCCAGTGAAATCGGAATAAGCCTATGAAACAACTAACATAGCTATTACGAAACTAGGCAAAAAGACTTAAGAACATGAACTAACAAAACCTCACCCACTAATGGTGAGAGACTAAAATGCCGACAGCCAAGGCTTAGGCTACCACAAAAGCGATCCGGACGGCCTGAGAGTCTGGGCTGGGGAGAGTCCCGGAATTGAGAAGTCCCCTTCACTCAGTCTTCTCTCCCATAGTGACACTTTCATGGCCAAATGCGAGGTGAAGGCAAGAAAGTGTCCCGAGTCTTTGGGGCCGGGATTGCGAGTCCCTCATGCCGGGACACTCGGGACTCATTCACGGTGGCCAGCCATTTATGGTGGCTACCACAGCAGAGACATGTCCCGGGAGTCCCAAGTATTCGGGAGAATGTTAGCCACACTGCATATACAGGGACAAGGACAGTCTGGGAGTCCATCACACACACACATTCATACAGTCGATTTCTCCGGACACGAACCACTCATAAGTCTTGAGGGACTGCTGAGCAGACATTGCAAGTTATCACAACACGCCTCATTAGCGGTGGATTTAAGCACAAAATTAGCGGACTCAAAACCAACTCGGCGGATCGGCAAAATGAACATCTTCCTACCCTTTAAGCGAGAGCCTAAATGACAGAGGAGCGTGTGGAGGGGCTTTATAAGCGTGCAGGCCCACTCGGCACCTCTTCAAGTGGTGGATCAAGGCAAAACAGATGAAACCCCCCATTGTAGTTATCACACAAAAGCATGAGCTCAGGGTCATCGGGCCGCCTACACACCTGGCACGGGTAGTCACTTGGGGGGATCCAATCGCTAGTGACGATTGTAGGATCTAGGTTGGGAAGGTGACATGGTGATTCTTCATGTGATCGTAAGTAGTGCGCTCGCCAGCTTTGCGGCAAAGGACAGTTAGTCGACCTCCTTCACTCGCAACACATGTCTGCTGTTGGAGGTATCCAGCGTGTCCCTTGTTTGGCGCTGAAGATAGATGAAGTCACCGAATTGAAACTTCTTGACTTGTGGAAACTTCCACTTGAGTGTCTGGCGTGCAGGGTGTCCGTCTTTGGGCTATACGCAGGTTTGCCATTGCCATAGGCATGACCTGCTTGAACAAGGCCACCCGCTGGCCTATGACCTGTGCCCATACAGCTGGATTATCCAGATCCACGACCTCCTGCAGCTGCTTTGCGATGGCACTTGGTGGCATGGGATCCCTCCCAAATAGTAGGAAGTAAGGACTGAAATGGGCCAAAGCGGCATGTTTGCTCATTCTATAGCCCATTGCTATAGCGCTCAAGTCCCAATCATCTTGGCGTTTGCAGCGAGTTTGCGGTCCCTTTTTAGCTGCCATCCGCTCCTTACCCATGTGGGTGGTCAGTGGTCGGTGGTTCACCAAAGCGTCGAGGAGATCCGGGCACTCTCCTCTAAATTCGAACCACGATCGGTGGGCATTTATAGCCAAACGCTCAAAATTACGTAAAAATGGGGACATTTGTAGGATACCATGGGGGCTTCTCAGCTGCGCGCACAGGGCGGGCCTGGTGGTGGGAATCCAGCACTGTTGAAAGGGATAGTGTGGGGTCCCTAACTGTCTGGGACAACACCAACTCCAGCAATGGCTGCGGGGCCATGTTGGTCCAGTAATTTCGCAGCCGGTGGGCAAAGCTGCCCACTTGTACAGCATCCATGAGAAGGGGTGTACCCAAGTGCTGCCTCACGATGATCATGTCTTGATCCACCTGTGGGCGAGCATCCAACTGTGCCGGTGTGTTCTCCAAAAAATATGCACAACCGGGTTGAATTGCTGAATCCAGGTTAGGATTCGCTGCAAATCCCAAAACAAGGCTGTCCGAGGATCTTGCAAACTTGCGCCTAAGCCGACCTGTGAGAATCCTTGGCATTCCCACGGCCGACCACCACAGATCGGTGGCGTGAATGTGGCAAGGTTGAATGTAGGCGCTACTTGGGGAACGCGTGAACATCTTTGGGCAGGCCTCAGTGACAAGCCCAGTTAGGAATCGGATGCCCACGAACATGAAATTGATGGTCGGTGTGGGACTGATCCTGATAGATATGTAGCGATCACTACACCATTACATGTGTGCCTCGCTGTATAGATGCCTCAAATAGCTCCGGGCGTAGCTCCACGGCTGGAGGGACCATGTGATAATGGCTCGGTTCACAAGTCCGGTGTCGGGTGATTCCGGTGTCCCGTGACTCGCGATAATGGGGTGTACCATTTGCATGGCTTGCTGCACACAGGAAGTGAGATTACAATGGTTCAACGCGTCCCAGTGTCACGGACATTCACAGACACAGCTGTTCAAGGGGCGTGTCATGCCGTGTGATACTAATCTCTGCACTTGGGTTTAGTGTTTGATTAGCATTAATTAATCTAATTACTTATCTTTAAGTAATTAGTGTTAATTAATCTAAAGTGCTTATGTTAATTAAGCATTGATTAGTGTTAATTAATCTAAGTGCTTATGTTAATTAAGCATTGATTAGTGTTAATTAAACATGGTTAGCAATAGCTAAGTGGATAAGCTCAAGTAATATGCTTTGGCATATTCCTTGCATATTATAGTGTATAGCTAAGTGGATAAGCTCAATATTTTGGCATATTCCTTGCATATTATAGTGTATTCTTAGGATATTTTGCATATGCCGATGCCAATAGGATATCTTAGAATATGCCGTGGTCTAGATATATAGACCCTTCCATTGAGGACAAGCTCGATCATAGCTTGTCCTCTAGATATGCAATGCAAGTTGTGAGGAGGCCAAAGCTATGACTCGAGAGCGATGTGTGAGGAATTTGCGTGTTGTTCTCGTGGGAGAGTGTGTTTGTGCCACGACGTGCGAGCTACTCCCTCCTATGCCATGATCTGTGTACACGCATGCAGGCGATGCTAGGCGGGCGCGACAGGCGTTAGCGATGCTAGCGACGCCAGGGCGAGCTAGGTGACGCTAGGCGCCAGGCGACGCCAGGCTAGGCCGCCAGGCCGCTAGGCGAGGCTACGAGGCAACGCCGCAAGCAGGCAAGGGACTCAAGTGTGCCCAAGGCTTGAGGCCAGAGAGGGACCAAGCCAAGGCCAAGGAGAGAGGAGGAGAAGCCCAAGTCCAAGGCCAAGAGGAGGCGAAGCCCAAGTCCAAGGCCAAGGAGAGGAGGAAGAAGCCCAAGTCCAAGGCCAAGGAGAGAGGAAGAAGCCCAAGTCCAAGGCCAAGGAGAGGAGGCAAGAAGCCCAAGTCCAAGGCCAAGGAGGCGAAGCCCAAGTCCAAGGCCAAGGAGAGGAGGCAAGAAGGCAGAAGAAGCCCATACCAAGGAGAGGAATGAGGCTCCATGTGGCCTTTTAAGGCCAACCAACCAAGGAGAAACAAGAGTATTTTACCTTGGGCCCTGATTCCAAGGGATAAAGGATAGACATGGGTATGTCATCAGTCCATTGATTTCACTTTCTGTCCAAAACTCCTAGTCGGCACCCCATCCAGGTACTGATCCACCCCACGGGTGCTTAACTCTGAGTTCCTATGCCTTTGCTATCCAACTCACCCACCCCTCACATTTTTGACCATATATGCAGAGTATTTATGCAATTTTAACATGCATAGATACTTAGAGGTTTCACTAATCACGATCTAAGATAGGGGTGTGTTAACCTTGATTAAGGGTTTGATCTAGCCACTAACCGCCTGGAGTGCATGCTCGACACACTCGATCCGGACGGAGCTACCAACCAGAAGTCCATCGAGCGAATTCAAGTCCCGACCAAGAGGAGAAGTGCGAACACCGATTTTGGTACCAGAAGGACGGAGGAACCCAAACACAATCAACAATCTTTGAAGGATCCGTGAGTGGCAACACACAAGACACGTTAGTGCCGGGACAACTCAAATGGGAAGCGAGGAGGACTTGTCTCTTGGAGTCGCCAAGATGGGAGGAGACAAGGATCGAATGGAGTTGTTCACGGAGCGGGCACCTTGCTGGAGGACTTCATCGAGAAATGCGTGCGGTGTGTGCGGAGATGGAATTGAAGACCGGATACACGAAGCGATACGCTTCATCCAAATGCCGAAGTACTTGGGGATGAAGCATTGGCGTGCTATCGCGAAAGGCGAGGCTTGAGCGGTGGAGGACCCGATGAGTAGCAGTTCAAGCTCCGAAGGAACCGTCTGAGCAGGCGGTGGCACCAGTGGGCACGATCCCATCGAAGAGATGTTTGACATCTTCCTGGAGTTTCCTGCAAGCACGGATGAGAAGATCTCCGGTGACACACTTCAAGATGAAGGCGAGATGCGAAGATGGCTTATCAAGAATCGACCGGTTAGTGCGTGACACCAAGATCATGAGTGACCCGAGATGCCGCGGGCATTGCCATATGCTGCGCATGAAGGTGCAACAAGCGGTGCACACGAAGGGGCAACACTACACCCTCAAGGAAGTGTACGAGATGGTGACAAGATAGGGCCCGACACTTTCTCGTCTTGTTGCAAGTGATTACTCCCAAAGTAGGAGTGGTGGGCGACATGACCGACGAGGTCGAGTGGAGGAGCTCGAGACAAGCCAGCCCACAGCCCCAAGAGATGCGTGAGGTGCCGAGGGGCGGACCATTCCCTCATGAGTGCGAGCATGCATTCGGAGGAGTCAAGGGTGAGGAGCCATGCCCTAGGTGTGAATGCAGGCACAATGAAGCGGCATGTTGGGAGAAGCATCCGAATTGCGGCCTCACGGGTTATCGAGCAACAACCCGGCCAATGCATGCGTCAACCTCATCCACAAAATCGAAGAGCAAAGGCGCCGTGGAGGAGGCACCGGCGAAGTCCCGTGGACAAAAGAAACGGAAGCATCAAAGAAGGCGATGGACAGCTACGTGGCACGCCTTGCAAAGCTGGAGAAGTTGGTGCGGAAGGCGAAGATCAAGGAGAGCGGTTCATCATCGAGGACGAAGAAGATGAGCACAAGCTTGGATACATGGCGGACGGATCCAAGGGCAGGGGAAACCTCGCTACGAGAAGATAGCTCGGAGGAAGAGGATGTCTTGACACCGGTCACGGAAGACACGGAAGGAAGCTTGGGATCCTCTTCCGAACCTATGCCAAGATGCCAAAGTCGTTTGAGCCATTGCCAGAACAGCTGTGGAGCAACATCAAAGTCCAGTGGGCGATGTGGAGAAACCCATGCACAGTTCGGCGGAGACGATGGCACAAAAGCTTGAGATGCCATGTTTGACCTACAAGACATGGGGTTGAGCGTGAAGGAAGTCGGGGTTTGACTCGGCGGATGTTGACAACCCTTGAAGACGAAGCAAGTGTCACAATGTGCCACAGTGGCAATGATGTCATTCGACCTCGAGCCAAGCATCTCGTGGAGAAGCGGAATCTTGCCGAGTGGGAGTGGCTTTGGTCAACAATCGGAGAGGCACATTGAAATCAATGGATTCGCACCAAGGAGGTGTTGATTGACACCGAGCACGCCGGTGATCGTTGGAAGAAGAGTGAAGGAAGCGTTGGGTCTCCACCAAGAAAGGTTGAAGGAAACCAAGTGGAAGATCCGGACGCATGGGACCACGGAGCATGTGTTGGGGTGACAAGGTACAAGCTGAAGGTTTCATTCAAACCAAGAATGAGACTTCACCTTTGTCGAGGTACACCGCTTGGTCAATCACAGACACTTTTGATGTCTTCTTGGGGACGCTTTGTACAAACACAGAGTCATGGTGGATTTGTGGGAGACAGTCTACTATCGACCAGTGGAGAAGGAGCAAAACCGATGAACGGATTGCCCGCATCCCTCTCTGCATGGCAAGGATCATGAGAACCTCATTGCCACAGCGTCTACCCAGTGTTTGGCGCCGTAGTGAAGGACACGCCACGTGCTTGAACCTCTTGGCGTGTGTCTAACAACTGACCCGATGGAGGATTTCGGCGAGGAGGAGGAAAACAAGCTAGGGTTGCAACCACCCTCGGAGGAGGTTCTTCAAGTCACTCGGACATGGTGGCTGTGATGAGCCGTGCAAAAGGCAGGGAGGATGGTGCAAGAGGACCGGTGCCCTATGAGCCGGAGAACTCTGTAAGTTCTTGCCTAGGGTTGAGCCTGTTTGTGACCTAACACAGTCATCACATGGCGACCTCGGGAAGGCGGCATAGTGCTCGTGGAACTCTTTGGAGGCATCGAACGGCTTGGCAGTGTGGCATCAAAGTGCGAAGATACGTGCATTGTGACCCGGATCCAAAAGCAAGGATTGTGTCAGAGCGTAAGAGACTTGATGGGGAGTACCTAACCTCGACGTGGGGAGTCGGTGAAGGGTTTACTGCCGATGGATGTTCGCATGATAGGGTTGTCCCATTTGAGTTGTCTTGGGCAACCGGTGGACCTTGTCATCGCGGGTTGGGAGTGTCAAGGACTATCCTCTGCAGGCAAGGTCAAGGTCTCAAGGATCCACAGCATTGTTCTATGACTGATGAGGATCTTGCGCTTGATCCGAAAGGGCAAGAAAGGCCTTGTGGATACATGTTGGAGAATGTGCCATGCATGAGCGTGAAGAAGCAAGTTCGGAGGACTTTGCCACGATCCGAGGAGTGTTGGGTCGGAGCTCAAATCTTAACAAAAAGTGTAACATAGGCGGCCTTTTCTAGTAGGGTTTGTAGCCTTTCACGCCATCAATATATCCCACGAATATTAGTTTGTGCTCGAGCGTCAAATTTGCTGCCTTTGGATCATGAAGTCGATGACGCTTCTCTTTGGGAATCCATGCATCACCCGAAATCCGAAGATGGGGAGAGAGAGGCTTGTGGCGCCCAAGCCTCAAAGGGAGTCCGANATCTTTATTCTGGATGCTTTCTAAGCAAAGTGATTGCCGGGTTGTTCTCAACATGCATCACCGGGTTGTTTCAATATTTGCAGTAAGCATACCATCTTCTCCATTGCCGGGCTGCATCCTTGCAGATGCCCTTGTTGGTTGCTTCTCACCGTAATTGCTTCGCGCGATGAACCGGTGGGTTGCTTCGAACCGCAGATGCATTTCACACCGGTACGGTCCACATGCACCGCCACGCCATCGTGAGTATCCCGCCGGCGGATGCACCCCGCCTGGGCGCCATATGGGTGGCGACCGGAAGTCAAGCCCGCTTTAGCTCCACTAACGGTTTGCCTCACTCCTTCTAAACAAATTTGGTGTATAACCTTGTGGAACACAATGTACCCATCATTGTTTCTCAACTCGCAGTAGCCTCACGGACACCTACCGGCAAGACACAGTTGTCAAAAGTCTTGATCGCAGGTGAGTAGACGCGAACGACATTGGGGTTTGCCGTGGTCGCCTTCACCGCAGGGGAAAATTAGCACCTGGTCATTCTTCTCAACGAAAGTCGCTGCCTCGTCTGGGCCTCACGCCGCCTGGTTTTTTTTTCGGTAGCAGTGAAATTTTAGAGAGAGAATCGGCCTTTTGGCCATTATTTTACCCAAGATAGTAAAATTCATTACACTATAGTAGAAAACATGCCAAGTGGGGTGGATATGATCTACCATCAAGGTGGAAAAGAGCACTAGAGTAGAAAACATTTAGCGCTGAGTCGCCACCAACTTCGAAACCAAGAAGGCGGGCTGTGGGTGAAGGATTCCGACTCGCATCTCAACAAGAGAAGGCGAGTTTGGAGGGCAAGGAGAGTGCGAGAGGAAGCGTGCAAGCCATCCGAGCCACCACATGAGTGGTTAACAGCCGAGTTGAAGAGCAACCAACGCCGCCTAAAGGAGTTGTTGGAGGCATCGCGACATGTGTTTGCTTTCACGCTATGGAGATGGGGAAGTACACCAAAGGGAAGTTCCACATAGAACTAATCAAGAATGAACCAAGTGTTCAGAGGCAGGCTCGAAGGCAAGAAGAAAATGACGACAACACCGGGGAGAGTAGTCCACATGAGCCCATGAGGATGTCAAGACAAGCCTCCACTCATGGACAAGGTTCATAACCTCCGGACGACATTCCCAAAGGAGATTGGTTTTGTGCACAATGCACTACATGAGGTGCGACGTGTAGTTCTACTAATGATAATGTTTTGACTTAGAGTCTCACATTATCGGGGGATTGGTTGCACCTATATCTACAGCAGATTTGTTTGCTTGGTTGTTGGTCGAGGAAGTGCTTATATGAAT
The DNA here is from genome assembly GCA_010909165.1 of Anthoceros angustus. Lineage (NCBI taxonomy): Eukaryota > Viridiplantae > Streptophyta > Anthocerotopsida > Anthocerotales > Anthocerotaceae > Anthoceros > Anthoceros angustus. The sequence continues at coordinate 687,704 of MU008154.1, forward strand.
TCAAGTGCTTACCTCGACATGATGCGCCGCAGTGTGATACTAATCTGCACTTGGGTTTAGTGTTTGATTAGCATTAATTAATCTAATTACTTATCTTTAAGTAAGTAATTAGTGTTAATTAATCTAAGTGCTTATGTTAATTAAGCATTGATTAGTGTTAATTAATCTAAGGTGCTTATGTTAATTAAGCATTGATTAGTGTTAATTAAACATGGTTAGCAATAGCTAAGTGGATAAGCTCAAGTAATATGCTTTGGCATATTCCTTGCATATTATAGTGTATTCTTAGGATACAATAGCTAAGTGGATAAGCTCAAGTAATATGCTTTGGCATATTCCTTGCATATTATAGTGTATTCTTAGGATATTTCCGCATATGCCGATGCCAATAGGATATCTTAGAATATGCCGATGCTGTGGTCTAGTATATATAGACCCTTCCATTGAGGACAAGCTCGATCATAGCTTGTCCTCTAGATATGCAATGCAAGAGCTGTTGTGAGGAGGCCAAAGCTATGACTCAGAGATGTGTGAGGAATTTGCGTGTTGTTCGTGGGAGAGTGTGTTTGTGCACACGCAAGCTACTCCCTCCACTGTTGTTACTGGTGTGCGGGTAACTTGAATCGTATAAGCACTTCCCGACCAACCAAGCAAACAAATCTAATACTGAGATATATAGTGCAACCAAGAAGTGCTTATATGAATTCAAGTGCTTACCTCGTGCGACCACATGCGATGGGTGGTCCCTCTCGGGTGCACACTTTGGAACTCGATCTAGGTATCCATAGAACCTCCACGTAATCAAACAGGGATTCTCTCTTCTTCCCACGGAGGGTCTCCGCCTGTGGTCCCATGCACGATAATCGAGTCCTCAAGCGATTCAAGAAAGCCGCCTGAGAGCCCCCAATCCGCTGCCACCGTGCTATAGGTGCGACCATACCATTGTTGCGCGCGTCCTCAAGATCTGTGAAAGATGCGCAATGATCTATGACTCCATCCTCCAAGTTGGCGTGGGAGACGTGCTCGAAAGTTCGCACAAACGCCTCCGCGTCATCGCCCTTCTTCTTCTCGCCAAATTTGACGTATTGTTGGCAATTGTGGAGCTGTGGCAGCCCTCCTCCTCCAGTGGCTCCACTCATGTTGCTCGTCCCGGCCGTTGTCGCTACTCCTATGCTTCTCCTTCCCTCGGTGGACCAGAAAACTGATCGGGATCTTTGGGTGCTGAAGTTACGAACCAGCAGGGAGTAGCGACCGCCACGTCCCAGCCAGTCGGTGAGCGGTGATACAATCGGGGCGTTCATTAAGTCCTCGGACCAAACTGAAAATTCCCACTACTTGACGACCTGCCATTTCATCGATTCATTTGGAAGTTGGAGTGGACTCACCGCCTCGAGAAACCCAACGTTGTGGAAATCCCGCGATGGTCGCGAAGTGCAGGCCGCGCTCGGGAGGATGTCTCTCCCTCACTACCAGACACCAATTTCTCCTCCACAACCTCTTTCCTTTCGCTGTCGGTGATCTCCGCCCCTTCTTCCTCCGACCCGTCCTCTCCTTTGTGTGTCGCGGCAAGGATGTCCTCCTCTTGATCGCCGTAACTGTTTCTTCCACTGCCCAGTGCAATGTGGCAGCAATTTCTTCCCTTAGTCGATTTCTTAGCCGTAGGCTAAAATCTGCGGGTGCGGTGAGGCGACCTTCCACGTTCTCCTCCTTGGGTCTTTCCCTTACCAGACATCTGCAAGCATCCTCATGACCTCCAACCCACATTTGTTAAGAAGGAAGCAAATCACACCCTTTAGTGTCTCAGCCGTTCACCCCTATGACAACTAGAGGACGTGAAGTTCCTTCTTCACCACATATGGTCAACCCTCAGTCCCTTCTCCAACATTCTGCAGCCTAGCGATGGAAATCACAGAACTCAAATTTTCAGCGACAAGTCCCCGGCAACGGCACAAAAATGTGGGAGGGAAAACCCCGGGGCTTCCGAGGCTTCCCCCTCTAGCGGCCACACTTATCCCACTGTCGCTTTATACGTTGGGTTTCGTACCATGAGACTCGTGTGAAAATTCGAGGTCCTGTGATAACCGATCGCCTACTCCAGACACCTTCGACCTTCTAAACAAGCAAGGCGCCTCTACTCTCCTCTTACAGCAGGCTGCACCACTTGCACTCAGAAAATCACCAATCCTGACCCACAACGACAACACACTGCGGTGTCCCGCTTTTCTTAGCAAATGAGGAGTCACACGGCGCGCCTTGGACCCCCGGGTCCACACCGCACTTCGTCCCTACTTCTAAGACCAATCTTCTCCACTAGGAGCGCCTTTTACTTGCATTCGGATTCGTCCCTTAGGCTCACTGCGGGCCTTCCACTAACGCTCACACTCTAATCCTCTACTCATCTCCTCCTCTTCCTCCTATTCTAACCTCACTGGCCACTGGATCTGGCTCGCCTTACGGCACAATCACCGTGCCTCCTCCATCGCAAGTTCTTCCTGGGCCGGTTATGAGTTTGGCACCAAACAACAGGACTCCAGGAGTCTCGTCTGCGCCTTTCCTCGCCGAGATGACAATTTATATGGTATATGTGGATCAATTAAACACTTAGAATAATTACATTGTATATTGTATCAACAAGAAGTTAATGCCTAATGAACGAAAAGACAACTTAATTTAATAAACCAAAAGGTATGACTATTCAGCTAATGGACGTAACCCTAGCGAACAGGTATTAACTTAAATAACCTCATGTTCACACTAAGTATATAAAAGGTAGCTAAAACCCTAAACCCTTATCATGATTCAGCATATATATCTCATCACTCCCACTTGGTGATCATGGTAAGGACAGCATCGTCCCCTCTTGACCCCTCGTCTTCCAGCAGGTTCCTTGTGAGACTGTGGCTTGAGCTGGGTGTCCTACGAGTTGTTGCGCCTTGTGCGATCCATTACGCCCGGTTCCTGCCAATTCTGAACAGGATGGCTTGTACCAGTGTGAAGCCGCTAGCCATGAGGTGCGCGCCCTTTATAATCTACCTCTACATTCTCACTCTTATGGCAATTGAGCATCTGAAGCTCAAAATTTCTCTGCTTACGCTCACCGCAATGTCTTCCTCCTCACCTTCTGATGATGCTCCGAAGCGCACTCGCTCCTGCTAACGATTAGGCGATTTGCTTCACCACATGGGGCAGTGCCTCAATTACACCTCGAGTCGCGCACCGCCGGAGAGGTGCCAGAAGGCACGAGGGACGCCTGTAGTGGAAGAGGGAGGTCCGCATCAAGCAAGCGAGGGCATGTGTTCTCACGCAGCATCAGCCGCCGAGATGGGCGGACCATCTCGGGCCACACCAGTAGAGGAGAATTACTTCTCCAAAACTGCATGCGCTGCTCGCCGCTTCGAGGCAGGGGAGTACGCCTACTCTGACGATGAAACTCGTCCTGCCACTCCATGGAGGTTTCCACGAGTCTATGATTACACTGAGGAGACCAAAATCGTCAGCCTTGGGAACTTCAACAATCCTGGGACACCTCTGTGGTACAAGTGCATGTATACCAGGCTTGTGATGAAACGTATCAGGGTTTCCATGTGCAGGGAGTTCCCTGGTCACGTCGTCAGCCTTTATCTTGAGTACCAAGCTTTATGTGTTTTCTATTTGCCTGCAAATCCACTTCACAAGCATGTTTCCCTAACAGTCAGGTTACTCCCACTTGCTCTCAAACTCTGTTGCTGTGTGTAGGTTCTGAACAGCGGATCCAGGAGGAAGAAGGACTTGAAACTCTCGAGCTGCATTGTGGAGGCGGAAGAAACGTAAGACCCCGGATCAGAGAGAGCTTTTCCACCTCGTTGAAGCCGCATGGCAGAATCCTCCGACTCAAGGATAATTGATGATCATGGAGAGGAGTTTGAGGAGGCAAGTTTCAACTGGGACCCCGACTACTAGGTGTAGCAGATAGGCTGTTAGGGACTGCTGAGGAAGTCATGCGACCCCCCCATCCCCAGACTTTTGACATGACGTTCATGTAGGTCTCTGCCAAGTGCCTTCGTTAAAATATCTGCTGGGTTTTCTTGTGTCGGAACATACTCGAGGTTAATCTTGCCCTCCTTGATGAGGTCACGTATATTGTGATATTCAACCTCGACGTGCTTGGTCCTCGAATGAAAAACCGGATTTTTAGCTAACGCCATTGATCCTTGATTGTCAGGCTTGATTGTGGTACATGTAGGTAGGTCTATGCCCATCTCGCTGAAAAGAAGCTTGCACCATGTGACCTCCTTAGCAGCAGCAGTCAGCACTTTGTATTCTGCTTCCGTGCTAGATAGAGCTACTGTTGGTTGCTTTTTAGATGACCAGCAAATTGGGCCACCTGCCACACTGACAACATAACCTGAAACAGATTTTCTGGTGTCTATGTCTCCAGCATAGTCAGAGTCGGTATAAACATCAAGGTCTAAGTTCTGTCCAGGTGTAAACTGGTATTTGATGCCCCTGTGAGGTGTTCCCTTAAGGTGCCTGAACACACGCTTTACGCATGTCCAGTGTTCTTGTCCCGGGTTCTCCACGAATTGTGAAAGAACTCTTGTAGAGTAAGCAACTTCCAGCCTTGTAGTGTTAGCAGCATAAATGAGTTTGCCAACACCCTGCCTGTAGGGAATAAGGGCCATCTTCTGTTTTTCTGCATCTGTCTGTGGTGACATCTGCTTGCTTAGCTTCAGACCACTAGGTAGGGGTGTTGCAGCAGGTTTAGCATCCTTCAGCCCTAAGTGTTCTGCACTGTCGAGAAGGTATCGTGGCTGTGTGAGTGTAATAACCCGCTTTGTCCTGTTGCGCTGTATGTGAATACCAAGGCAACTCTCAAGTGCACCAAGGTTCGACATCTTAAACTTCGTGGCCAGCACGTTTGTTATTTGGGTGATAAACTTCGAGTTGTTGCTGGACAGTATCAAGTCATCAACATACACTGCCAGGTAACACACTACATCACCTTTCCTGTAAATGTACAGACTGCCATCTGCCTTGCTTTTGACGAAGCCTAAGGCTAACAACTCCTCATCTAGAACTTCATTCCACGCCATAGCAGACTGCTTCAGCCCATATAACGTTTTGATGAGTTTTAGGACATGATCTTCTTTCCCCTTAACCTCATAGCCTGGAGGCTGTTGCATATAAATTTCTGTGTCAAGCTTGCCGTTGAGGAAAGCCGTCTTCACGTCGAACATTTGCAGTTCATAGTCTTTGTACGCTGATACTGCACATAATGCTCGCAGGGTTGCTATCTTCACCACAGGGTCGAAAGTCTCAAGATAGTCCAGCCCTGGTACTTGGGAAAACCCTCGAGCTACCAGGCGGGCCTTATATCTGTCGAACGTGCCATCAGCCTTCACTTTCAGCTTAAACACCCACTTGCAAGAAACCATTTTGCATCCTGGAGGTAACTTTGCTAGCTCCCATGTTCCATTTTCGATTAAGGAATCATATTCGGACTATTTAGCCTTCTTCCACTCTGCACTATCAGGCCTGCTCAATGCCTCTTCATAGGACTGTGGCTCTATGGGATCGAGAGCAATTGCAGCATGTGCCCTAGCAGAACGAAAGTCTGGAGCTTGATAATAGTCAGGAGCTCGTCTTTCTCGAGTGGGATAACGTGGTTCTTGTGATGGGGCTATTGCAGGTTCAGGCTGGGTTTTAACATGATCATCCTCATGTGCTTCAGCTTGATCATCCTCAACCTCAGAGACAGCATCTGGAGCTTTGGGCTCTGGAGGATGGTGGTCCTGCAAATTATCTGGCTGATCTGGCAAAGTTTCGCCGGTCAGGCATAGCAGGTTGTGGATGTTCATCATCATATTCTTTTCCGACTGAGAAGTTGTTCCCTCCTGCAGGAGCGGCATCCTGGAGAGCGGGAGCCTGAGTGCCATGGTCAGTGAGATCAAAGTGAGACACATCGGCCAGAGGATCATCATCATCTGCAGAGGTTGAAAGGTCTGGAGCATTCTGAACTCCTCCCACTGACGCCCAAGTGCGTGTCTCGTCAAATGTAACACTTCGAGCATAGATGACCTTGTTGGAGGGTACATCATATAGCTTGTAAGCTTTTATCCCCTCCGTGTAACCTAGCATCAACAACTTGCGAGCCTTGTTCTGAAACTTCTTTCGTTTCTCTTTAGGAATGAAGGCGTACGCAAGACATCCGAAAGTCCTCAAGTGAAGTATTGAAGGCTTCCGTCCTGTAAAGGCTTCATAGGGTGTCATCCCAACAACTGAATTTGTGGGCAGCCTGTTGCGAAGGTAGGTTGCGGTCATGAGAGCTCCAAGATGTAAGGAAAACTGAGCTGCAGAAGTAAAGAGGAGATTGCCTCCTAAATGATTCATGTGCCTCTGCGACTCCATCTCAGGAGTGTAGACAACTGTGAGTTGTCGTCCTATGCCTTCAGCTAGGCAGTAGTCATGGAATTCCTTAGAGGTAAATTCACCCCCATTGTCAGACCGAAGTGTCTTCAAAGACTTCCCTGTCCATCTCTCAACATATTTGATATACTGTTTGAAGTAGTTAAAGCATTGGCTTTTGTTCTGCAGGATATAGGTGGTGACAAATCTGGTCTTGTCATCGGTGAACGTCAGAAAGTATCGTCCACCACCTATGGATGCTTGTGAGAGAGGGCCACACAGGTCAGTATGTACGAGCTCAAGAATGTCTGCAGCTCGGTGAGGGGCCTTATTTCCTGGCGGCCAGCCGCTTTTGACAACACACACACGCTCACAACAGGTAGGCGCTCAAAGGGCCTATCTGTCCATCTTGACATGTATCACTGCATACTAACTCGCAGCTTGGCTGTATGAGGGTGACCTAGGCGTGCATGCCCCAACTTAGCTTTTTGATCTGCGTGCAGGCTTGGGAGACGCCTGCAAGATGGGACTGCCATCTCCACTGTATGTAGACCTAAATGCATCATGGTCTGATGACCCATAGGCAAGTATCTTCCTATGATCATAAGCGTCTATCACCTGGCATTCTGTCCTAGTGAACAAAACATGACTGTTATTATCAGCATTCAGCCTTCTAACTGATATGAGATTTCTTGTCATGTCTGGCACGTAATACACATCCTGCAATGTGAGGGTGACTCCAGATGGAACTGACAAGTCTATCGTGCCACGACCAGGAGATACTAGGGATCTATCATCACCTAGGTACACATACTGATCCTTAACTGGTCTGTATGTCTTGTATGCATTTCTGTCAAAACAGATATGCGCAATAGCGCCTGTATCTAGATACCACTTAACAAATGGTCTAACATCAACCTTGGATGACAGGCATGTAGGGAGCAAGAGTGGACTAGCAAACTCCCTTGTCCCAACGGTAAGGGCAGATGGAGTGTTTTGCTTTTTGACCACCACGTGACCTTCAAAGATCGGACCCTCCTTGAGGAACCCGTGATTGCTTCTTGCGACACCACGCTCCCAAAGGACTGAGAATTTTGGCACCAATGGCAAGTACCTGACTTTTTACTCTTCTTGTTAGAGTTGGTGGCAGCAGAGTTGCTTGAGCCTGCAGCAGGAGCTCCTTGCGAGCCTCCTCTGTTGGAACGAGAAGAACTTGCTCCTCCTCGTCCTTGTGACTGGTATCTCCCACTTCCTCTCCCACGTCCAGATGTGTACAAAGCCTGCTGTTTGCCTGAACGTTTCTGGTTGCCCTTAGAGGCTTCTTCTTCCAGCAAAACTCCAACAAACTCAGCAAAGCTTGTTTCTAGCAGTGTCACTTTAGCAGCTTGTGCTAACTTAGTCACTAGCGAGGGACCTGTGTGTGAATAAAATTCGACTGTGACTCCGCAATGTAGAGCATCGAACATGGACAGCTGTTTGTCCTTCATGGTTTCCCCTGAGGCTTCTTCTAACCTAGAGGCAAGTGTTCTGAATACTCCTATGTGTTTTTCAATGGAATCTCCATCCTTCATCTTCAAGTTATGGAGACTGCGCATTGCTGCCATGACAGAGGCGTCATTTCTTCCAGAAAACAGGTCTCGCAAACGTGTCCAAATCTCCTCAGCAGTCTTGGCCCCTCCAGTCTGTCTCAACATCTCAGATGTTAGCCCAGACCGGATCAGGAACATAGCAGCATCATTTTTGACCTGCCACGCCTCAGCTTCGGATCCTTCAGACAAAGGTTTGGTCTCGATGCCCGTAGCAACTTTCCACAACCTTCTGTTTTGCAAAGCACCTTGCATCCGGATGACCCAGATGTCATAATCAGTCCCGTTGAATCTGTCCTCTTTCCGGAACCCATCTCCAGCAATACTGGCTGTTTCTGACATGTTGAAAATATTGTCAAACTTCGTTGTGTTGTCAGGTTCGGGTCCCGATTCAAATCGTGGATGTGATTCGGTATCGATCGTGATCGTGAACAGGTCAAGGATCGTATTGCCTTCGTGTTCTTCCTTCCTACGCGAGGCATAGGGCATGCTCACATGCAACAAAGGGAACTAAATGATGTCTAATCACAGAATGTGAGCAGGGTAAGCATTTCCTGCCATTCCTAATTCTGCCAATTGCAGCGTGTCTTGCTGTGCTAGACGTCTTTCTATTTTATTGTTTCTAGACTCCCATCTATTAAAGGAGTATGTAGCACAAGAGGGACAGGAGTTAGGTGTATCAAACCTATGTCTCCTACTTGTATTGACAACCTTCCTGCATGCAACTCCTCGTGAGATGGGGTTAGCAAGCAGCTGTGGCTTCAACAGGGTCAGAAGCTTAAAATCCAAGTGAGAAATCTGCTCTTTCAAATCTTGTAAGTCAACGTTAGCAGCTATCACCTTTCTGCCTATTGATTTGCAGTTCCTGTCGATATGCTGCTCATGTGACTCAAGTCTGGTCACAAGTTGTGTGACTCCTGTGTGTGGTGTGACCTGCGTTGTTAGGAAAGCTCTGGGCTGGCCGTTACCGTCAAACGCACGTTGCACACGTACTTCAGGCAGATTCAAAGGATTTCTGGCTGTAGGAGCAAATCCCAAGTGCCTCTCTTCAGGATACAGCACTTCAAGGATTGAATCAAAAGCTTCATGCGATTACATTGCATGAAAAGTGGCGAGCGATTCACGTCCACCCGATAGCTCTAAAGAGTTGTTCAAGTGTTAGGGATCACATGCTTGCCCCGCGCGATTCTGCCTTTGTGGAATCCTCAGGCGCGCCTGTTGGCCTTGATTATGTGCCATCTACAATGGCCTGAACTCTAGTTGCCAGAATGCTTTCTAAATGCATTCTGAATTTGTTTTGTGTAAATTACTTTAATTTCTTCATGCAATTTGCCAAATCTGGCAGTTGTCCTAGTGTGCCTTTGCCAGAATTGCTCAAAGTAGCAGTCTGATACAAGACGCACTAGGATGCACTCCTAGATCTGCAAACTTGTATGATTCTTTTAAAGAAAACAACTCAAAGTTCAGTTCTTGATTTTTATTTGCTTTTCTTGCTTAAAACCTATTTTCTAAACAAGAAATAGCCAAAGATACATGTTTGTGCATATCTCTCCATGCACAATTTAATGTGCATTCTCTAGAATGCAATCCACATAGTCATAGCTCTGATACCATGACAATTTATATGGTATATGTGGATCAATTAAACACTTAGAATAATTACATTGTATATTGTATCAACAAGAAGTTAATGCCTAATGAACGAAAAGACAACTTAATTTAATAAACCAAAAGGTATGACTATTCAGCTAACGGACGTAACCCTAGCGAACAGGTATTAACTTAAATAACCTCATGTTCACACTAAGTATATAAAAGGAAGCTAAAACCCTAAACCCTTATCATGATTCAACATATATATCTCATCAAGTTCCCTGGGCATTGCCACACACCCAAAGCAAAGCAACTTCACAGCAACCATTCACAAGGGGAGCAACTCGTTAGGCACTGAGGAGCAGCAGTCCTCCACCAAGCACCGACCACGCGACTTCCTCTCTCTACGACTGCGTTGGCTCAAGACGGAGTTCCTTTACAAGAGCAAAGGGCTCACGAGTATGGAAGCGCAAGACATGATACTTTACTTTGTGAAATCCTCCTTAGCAACTTCACCTAAGAGCATCCTTAAAGGATGTCAGTCTATCTCACCTATCCTTCCTATTCTCTCCTAGTTCATTAATGGCCTTTGACCATACCTAGTCCTAATCCTGCTGAGGTAGGGACGTCCTGTGGATTGGCTCTCTCGCCCTCCTTTTGCTCCTGTCCCCTCCCCAAATTATGTCTTCTTCCTAGCTTGTGGGGCAAGTACTATGTTGCCCCTCCCTCCTGCTCCGCGGGGCGGCGTCCTGATCCCTCTCATCATCCAGCAATCGCGCCCCCGCCACGCCCTCAGGCGTCCTTGCTTCTACCTTCCGCGATCTGGCAGTGCTCCTTCCATCAACACCCTACCGCGGTAGTCTGGTAGACTACCGGGGTAGTCTGACCCTCATTCTTTCCTTTCTTCCTCCCATGTGATGCTTTTGATCACCGGAAGGTCTCAGCTTATGGATCATCTAATTAAGATCTTTTCCGTCTTCACACAAATATTGGTGTTGCCCAAACCCACTTGGCTTCACAGGCTCCAGACGCCTCTGCAAAACAGATTGACAAAGCCAAGTTATGGCATGCCCGTTTAGGTCATCCCCATAGTGCTAAGCTGCAGAAGCTAGCTACTAGTGATGTTTATTATGATGGCAAGATAGGCACTCTGCCACCCTTACCTTTGTGTGAAGCGTGTGTGTTTTCCAAGCGGCACCAGGCAGCTTTCAAGAACAAGACTCCACATCGAGCTTCAGAATTTCTTGAATTGGTTCACACTGATATATGTGGGCCTCTCTCACAGCCTTCCCTTGGTGGCGGTCGATATTTCCTTACGTTCACTGACGACAAAACACGTTTTGTTATAGCCTACGTCCTGAAGGCTAAGAGTGAATGCTTCTTTCTTTTCAAAGACTATTTGAAGTATGTAGAGAGATGGATTGGAAAACAATTAAAGACCCTTCGATCTGACAATGGTGGTGAATACACATCTAATGAGTTTCAAGCCTATTGTGCAAATGAAGGGATAGGCAGACAACTTACCGTTGTTTACACGCCACAACAGAATGGTGTAGTCGAACGCTTGAATCTCACCCTTCAAGAGATGATTTCATCTTTGCTACATCAAGCTTCTCTGCCTCTTCCTTATTGGGCTAAGGCTCTTATGACAGCTGTTTACCTTACAAACAGGTTGCCTACTACTGCTGTAGACGGACAGACACCTTTTGAAGCTTTCTTTGGCATAAAACCTTCTCTCCAACATCTTCGCACATTTGGATGCATTGCTTATGCTTTTATTCCCAAGGAGAAGCGGAAGAAGCTATCTGCAAAGGCACAAAGACTTCTCATGATCGGTTATACTGAAGGGATCAAGGCATATAAACTCTATGATGCCTCCCGTGATAAGGTGGTCTACTCACGTAGTGTTACTTTTGACGAAGGGCGCTTTTGGACAACAGTGGGAGCTGCTCCCACCTATGAGGAGGATGATTACCTTTCTGCCCTCCCTGATGTCACTATCTTTGATGATTCTACTCTCGAGTCGATTGCTCCTGCAGGGGGGGAAGAGCAGCAAAATGATGAGCAGGCAGTAGAGATAGAAACTGTTGATTTTGCTGATCAGCAGCAGCAACCTCCAATTGACATTCGGCCATATCCACCTGATCCAGCTGATGATGATGCTGATGATCCGACGACTGGCGCATCTCCGGCGTGATTTTGATGATGTTCAAGACTCGAACAAGCTCCAAAACGTCGTTATCCTACAAGGGAACGACGTGCTCCAGATTATTATCAAGCTCCAGAATTTAGAGCAACTTCTTCCCATGTTCACGTACATTCTGCCCTGGATCCCATAGAGCCACAAACTTTCCAGGAAGCCTTGAGCAGACCTGATCACAAAGAGTGGGAGAAGGTAATAAAATCAGAGTATGACTCATTGATTGAGAATGGCACATGGGAGATAGCCAAACTGCCACCAGGCAGAAAAATGTCTCGTGCAAATGGGTGTTTAAGCTAAAAGTCAAGGTTGATGGTACCTTTGATAGGTATAAGGCCCGGCTTGTTGCGAGAGGTTTCTCTCAAGTTCCAGGACTTGACTATTTTGAGACTTTCGCTCCAGTTGTAAAGCTAGCAACCCTGCGCACCATATGTGCCATATCAACTTACAAAGATTATGAGCTGCAGATGTTTGATGTCAAAACTGCATTTCTTAATGGAAAGCTTGATACTGAAATCTATATGCAGCAACCTCCTGGTTATGAGGTAAAGGGCAAAGAAGAATATGCTTGCAAACTAATTAAATGCCTGTACAGACTGAAATAGTCAGCTATGAAGTGGAATGAAGAGCTGGACAGAGAACTACTAGCTCTAGGATTCACTAAAAGCAATGCTGATGTGTAAACTATCTGGATTTCGAAACTCCCTGTTGGATTGTGTCTTTGAGTGATTTTTTGTTTTTTTCTGCTAAGTTTGGTGTCAAAACGAGCTAGGTTGTCAGTAGGAAGGGATATTTATACTAGAAAGTGTCCTTGACCTATGAGTTTTTGGGTTGTTTCGGGTTGAATAATAATCGGTCCTTAGACTATGAACTCGATACTCCTTGGCCTTTGGTCTAATATCAATATCTAATAGAAAGTCTATATATGTGGGAGGGGGTCCCCATATTTGGCGTAGGTCCAGGCTAGAGGTCGAACCAACCGAAGTTGAACTGGTGTGTGGTCGCCGATCGTGGGACTATGTTTCAAGACGGTTGGCGAACCGGGCGGTCGTGGAAGGAAGGAGCGGTCGCGAAGAAGAAGTGGTAGCGGTTTGCCATCGTAGAGTTTCCGGGAAATATAACCCTAAGGGAACTCGAAGGCAGGGGCGGGCCGGGTAGCTCCAGACGATCCCCGACTGTGGCACGAGCTCGCACGAGGTCAGAAGGGCAGCGTGGCGGGAGCTCGCGATTCTCGGAAGGAAGAAACCCCGGGGATTGACCAAGTTGGAGATTCCGAGGCAGTTATCAGCAATCGAGGCGTGGGCGTGAGGGTTTTGCAGAGCATGGCGCCCAAGGTTGCAGCAGAATTAACGCCTAATGGCCAAATATGGACCATTGGAGGGTCCGAGGTGGAGGATTGGTGAGGGAGCTGGGACTTGGGATCATGGAAAACAAAGGAGAGTTTATGGGAGGATTTTCCAGATAAACGAGGAAGGAGGACCCAAAAGAAGAAAGGACGAAGGGCCAACCAAATCGGAGGGGAGTGCGGAGATAACATGGGAGTAGTGGCATCCTAGGAATAGAACTTTGGATAGGATGCCATCTTGGACCTAAGGCCCGAAATTGTAGGGCGCCTTCGCTCAGCTTTTAGGACGAAAGTGGCTATGACTCAAAGAATTGTATAAAGGGGCTTGGTGCCCCTCACATCGAGCAACTCTGGTTGAGATCCCCACGCCGCCTGTGGCTGTGGAGACGTCCGATTGACAGAGGTGGTGTGCGCGAGACGCCCTAGGGGTGGTAGAGCTTGCTGCAACCGGGGAGGAGGGGTGATAGAGCAATCTTGGCCGACAAAGGAGGAGGAAACCAAGGGATTGGGGGGCGGTCCGGAGCTTGCTCGTAACGCCCGCCAGGACGCCTGGGGTTCTTCTTTCCTTCACCCTTGTTCCCGTAGTTGTGTTCAAATTGAGAGAGAAGTGTTGAGTGGATGGTTGGAAGCTGGGCGAATTGAGGGAGAGAGAGAGAGAGAAGATTGGGTGAAGGAGTGATTGAACATCAGATGGCGAGGTGTAAGAGGAGTTGAGAAGGGAATTAATTGAGAGACTAGGAGATTTGTGTGGATCCAAAATAATCCAAACCGTGTGGAAGTGTGCACAAGAGGAAACAGATTCCTTGTGGAATTGTGTGAGGGTGGCGCCTTTGTGTGTGTGGAGAACGGTTGAGAGGATTGGTCTAGGAATTGTGTGTGCATGAAGTGTGGAGTGCCAAATAAAGTCCGATCAGTGAGCACGGTAGCGTGCGGGGATCGCGCTGGCGCCGAGATGAGTTGCTAGGGTTTGGTGGGACCCACCTCGTAGTCAAGCCACCGGTAGTGGAATGAGTGGAATAGATTTGTCGTGGAATAGATTTTGGTCGTGGAATGAGACCGGGTGGAATGAGATTGGTAGTTGGACAAGTCGGGAGGTAGTAGTAGTTGAGTAGATAGGTAAGAGGAGTGTAAGTCCCGACTTAGGCAAAGGTCGAGTGATAGAAGTTAGCGCCTCGGCACAAACCATTCCCTTGGGAGCGAATCCTAGGCCTACAACGACATTGAGGGTGAATGTGGACCTCACGGTGTCCCTAGACACAAATTCACACTCCACATGATGGCAGCTTATACATATACAGAAATGGAGACATCGTGTGTTACTTAGCTGTTTACGTCGATGATCTCATTCTCTCAGCAATAGCCAGGCTTACATTGACAAGATAACAGATCTCCTGGCCAAAAGGTTCAAAATGTCAAATCTAGGCCCACTTCAGAGTTGCCTTGGCATCCATATTCAAAGGAATCGACTTACCAAGGTCATAACTTTGACACAACCTAGATATTTGCTGGACAGTGCTGAACAGTTTGGCCTCAAGGACGCCAAAGTTGCAGCCACACCTCTTCCTAGTGGCTTGAAGCTCAGCAAGAGCATGTCACATGTCACACAGGCCGACAAAGATCAGATGGTTAACGTCCCATATAGACAAGGAGTTGGAAAACTCATATATGCTACGAACACAACCAGACCTGAGGTAGCCTATGCTACTAGTATCTTGTCCCAATACTTGGAAAATCCTGGACAGGAACATTGGAGCTGTGTTAAACGAGTATTCAGGTACCTAAAAGGGATTGCACACAAAGGTATAAAGTACTCTTACCAATTAGGAGCACCTCTGGACTTGGAAGTTTACACAGACTCTGACTATGCCGGAGATATGGATATGTTTCAGGCTATGTGGTTGGTGTTGTAGGAGGACCCATATCTGGTCCGGCAAGAAACAGCCAACAATGGCTCTGTCCAGCACCGAGGCAGAATATTGATGTTGATAGCAGCAGCCAAAGAAGTAGTTTGGTGTAAGCTGTTGTTCTCAGAGCTAGGGATTGACCTTCCAACCTGCACAATAATAAACACTGACAACCAAGGATCGATGGCCCTTGCTAAAAATCCCGTCTTCCATTCAAGGACTAAGCATGTGGAAGTAGACTATCATTACATCCGGGAGTTAGTAGTAGCAGGGACAATCAGACTTCAATATGTTCCAACACAGGACAATCCAGCAGATGTCCTAACAAAAGCACTTGGACGTGAACTACATGAGAAGCATGTGAAAGGTTTAGGACTAGGAGAATCAAGTACTTTCCTAGCTAATCCCACCTAATCCCTTAGTGCCACTGCTGCCTTAGCCCCAGCTAGGATTCTGATTGTCTGTCTCCGAAGAAGGCTCCTCTCGAGTGTCATTCGAATCGTAGTCTGTCAAGGTGTGAAATGGAATCGGAGTAGCCTGAGGACATGTAGTCCTCAGGGGGAACTTTTCTCTCCACCAACTTGCTCAGAGACATCTGGACATGCGAATGATAATGTTCGACAAAGTGGGAGCTAATTGGCAAACAATGGAGAATGGTCAGTGGGCTTACGATAATAGCTAATGACATGGTAAAGGAACTCTCCGCAATTGCATACTTGGGTTCTCTTCATGACTTACCAGTTTTGCGGCAGCGATACCATAGGGGGGAGTTTGGACAGGCAATCGACCCCAACGTCACAATTGTGGTGTCTCCGATGAGGCTCCCGTGAGGGAACTTCACTGACAGGTCAGGTTTCTTCTCTCCTTTCTCATACATGGCAACGGGACCAGAAAAGGAATAATCTGGCAATGGCTGGGGGACAAAAGACACATGATTAGTATATGCAGCAGCGCTCGGCCTGGAAGAAAAACCCATGTTTGATGCGAGCGCCCGAGCAGCCGCAGAGAGCGAAAGAGACGCCGCCTCCACCTTCCTTCCAAGAGCAGCAGCAGCCGTAGATGATGCCTCCACTTTCCTTGCAACTAACACAGCCCTTGTTGTGCCCCGAGGGCGGCCACGACCTCTCTTAATTGGTGTTGAGCTTGATGGCGCCTCAATCTTTCTTGCAGACAAGGCAGTTGTCCTAGAAATCTTCTTTCCGACAGAGCGGCCCTTGCTATCTCTCAGGTAACGGCGAGCGGCCCTCACCTCCTTAGAGGAAGAAGACATGTTGATCAGCTTACATTCAAGCAGCTCTCTAACAAGGATGCTGAGTGTAAAAAGGGTGAACAACGTTATCACGCACCTGGTCTTTAATGGCTTTTGGGCTGCGTGGTCCATTAAGTGCCGAGCGTAAGAGTTTTAGGGCATAACGCAGGTAGAAACGAGGCACTCACAGCTGAGAGTTGGCATTGGCATCTGAGCTGGAGCGAAGGACTGGAGCTAGTAGTCAGACTGTGAAATAAATCTCCCGAAATGATCAACAAGTGGGAGTGAAGAAGTATAGTGTGTTGAGCATTTACGTGAATCAGGTTGCAATAATCAACATACGTAATCATAAGGGTAGCTGAAAATAAATGTTAGTAAGTACTTGTTCATTAGGGTTGTGTCTCATGGCGAACCGTCATGTCGTTTTAAGTTCTAGTTTAAGTAATGTCTTTTCATAATAAGCATTTAAGCCTTTTTCTTGATATACAATGATATATGTAATTACTAAATGAGTAATTGATCTACACTTATTCCTCTAATTTGTTAGATGCTTTCTTCGCGAAGTCCTTAATGAACCTCCTATAGTATCCTACCAAACCTATGAAAGCACACACCTGCTTCATGAATTGCCGCAAGAAATGTCGAAATATGGTATTCACCACTTGTTGAAAAGTAGCTGGGGCGTTGCACAACGCCAAAGGCAGCTTTGAGTAAGCATAAGTGCCCCAATCTGTCGTGAATGTGGTCTTGTCCTAATCCTCCTTCCTTAGCGAAATTTGATTGTAGCCTGAGTAACCATCGAGAAAGCTATACATCTCATGTCCAACACACTTTCCATGAAAGGCAAGGGGTGGTGGTCCTTCTTCGTCACTTTGTTGAGGTTCCTGAAGTCTTGACACAGCCATACCTCTCCTTGCTACTTTTTGGGTACAATTACGATCGGGGCTACCCACTCACTGGTAAGCAGAGGGTAGATCACTTTGGCCTCCAAGTACTGGCCTAGCTAGTTCTTGACCACCATAGAATACTTGGGTTTATCCTATACTTTGATTCATCGGGATATTGCCTTCTTTCAAATCGATTCGATGTATCCCCAATTCTTCCAGGATTCCTGTCATGTCAGTAATCTTGAAGGCAAACACATCGACATATTCAAATAGGGACTTAGTAATTAAAGGATGATTCGATAAATAGGTAAATAGGTAAGTAATAGATAGGTAACTTGGGGGCCGGGGAGGGGGTAAGGTTTTGAGATTAAGTCCAATAGAAATCTCGGGGTATGGGGTGAGCTCGGGTAGTGATCGAGCTTATCATGGACCCTCGTTGAGGTGGTAGAAATAAAACCCAAGTTGGTGTACGCCTATCTACAATTAGAAGCTGTCGTAAAGGAGGATTCGGGAGATGAGGCGAATAGGAAGGTAGCCTCGGAAAGGGAAAGCCTATGATCGGGATTTTTCCGATGAAGGATGTGGAATAGTGTAAGTAGCGTGTGGAGGAACTTACGATCCGTATGCTATAGAGGATTTAGAGCTGGAACCCTGCAAGGTAGTCAAGATTGCTAGGTACTTAGGAGCAATAGAGAAGGAGGAATTCCATAAACTGCTTCTATTTATCTAGCTCATTGGAGTCGGGCGTATATAGCTGATTTATCTATTTTCTCGAGGATTTTTCCCTTTCTTTGGTTGTACCCCGTGGGGTAGGCTGATACCTACAATGGTAGGTAGGATGCCTACGGTGGTAGGCTAGCAGTCTATCATGGTAGGTCCTCACCCTACGGTGGTAGGTGTTGGCTTATAGTGGTAGGTTGCTTACCTACCACAGTAGGCAAACTGCCTACCAGCCACCTATGATACCTATTCCCGGTGCTGAAAGGCTGTCTCTACCCATTTTCCTTTCCCAGAATTCCCTTTTCCTTCTCCTTGCGCTATTCTACAACTCCAGCTTCAAAAAGGACCAAAAAGTTCCAACATGATTCTTCAATGCCATTCCTAACTGAAAAAAAGTTGGACCTGTTCAAAAATGAACTAACTTGAACCAGTGGGGAGGGGATTTTATACAAATATATAAAATCCCCTACGATGTTATTGATTTATTAAATAAAATAATAAGGTATATCTATTGTGTACTACCAAAGTGACGAGCACTACATAAGGTTTCGTCTGCGGGATGAAGCGCTTCGCTGTGGAGCTTGGGTGGAAGTTTTACAAGCAAGTCTTAGCGCTTGGATGGGAGAGCTAGAAATGGTTTTGTGTGGAGTGTTGTTGTCGTAGCCAGCGGCATGGATGGCTAGCATTCCGGCTTCTACTCTGTCGTAAATAAAGAGTACCATCTCGTCTAAGGTGGCCTGCGAGTTGTCAAGGACGGCGGGCTGCTTGGACCTAACACGGTGTTGAGAGGAAGAGATCGTTATCATGCTCTACGAGTAAATTAACAAGACCAAAGAGCATGTTGAGAAAAATAGAGCATTGCGAGGTTCCACTTGCGAGTGAAATGGCAAGACCCAAGGCATTGTGTTGAACACGATAATTTTTGAAGGGGGTTAATAATCTCGAAGGGGGTTTTCCGCAAATAATCTCTGAAGGGGGTTTTTGATGGGCCCTAAAATGCTTTTGAAGGCATTCGAAAAATTCAAAAAGGGTGTCACCCAAAAAAGTTACTACTTTCCATCTAGCAATGTTTTGGCCAATGGTGGTCGCAAACCCAACCTAGGGAAATAATGCAAAGTAGGAACGGTGGAGGAAGGCCGCTCACGCCGGCAAGAACGATCAGAACTCGCTTTTGGGATGGAAATGTGGTTTTGTTATGACACCACAAAAGCCACGTGGTATTTCCAACACGTAAACATCAAGAACGGACTTACAACATTAACTCGGGACCCCGAAAACGAGATTTCGCCACTCATCCCCGTAGTTCAATCCATCGTCATCACTTGGTCCAAATTTTCTCCTCCATTGTCATCACTATCTTCAGACACTTTCACTCGCAGTTGTATGAAGCCACGCAACTCGCAGCTTATCCCTTATCGCTTTTGTCCACCGTGACATGATGTTTCCGTATGCTCAACACAAACCCATAATAGATGACTGCTTTATCTACAAATACCTCAGTATGTTTTTAGGTAATGGATCTTATTCCCTTTTTCCTAAGATTGGACCGATGGGTTACCACCTGACTATGTGTTCTCGCACATATCTCCCTTCATACGCATCTATGTGCTCGGTCCGATACTAGTGGATAAGAAAGTGAGGTCGTGGTGCTTAGCTTCAATGACCTCCCCAATCCGTAATGCTATGCATGTCCGTATTGCACGGCACCGCCGTAAACATCCTCTCGGATTGCTATGTCCCCATTCATCCGTGCCATTTCCGCAGCTTGCCTTCCCGCATTTTGATATGCCCCCAAATACATATCACGCGTGGAGGTCCTCAATAATGCCTCATCTAGCAAAGCTTCATCCGCACTTGAAGTGGTCAGGTATGATCCACTGCACGTGAAAACCACTTCCAAGGACGTGTAGCACTAGCCCAATGTTATTCTCCACAACGATAGCAATCTCCTTCCGTCCAACAAAGGCTTCCCACCACTTATACTCTTCAATACCACCTATGGATGCAAATCTTTTAACCCTTCCCGCAAATGGGCCACACCTTCCATCGGTGATAGGATACCCGCTGCCCTTCTTGTCCCCCTAGCTTCACCCAGATGCACCGTAGGATGGCAGGAGGCGCCCGACCGCGCCTCCCCAAGATGCCGCGCCATGGGCCACGGCCGCCCCTAGCACACCTGCGCCCGGCCCGCCTCCCTAACACCCCATGGGCCGGCCGGCCGCCCAACACGCCGCCTGGCGGGCGGCCGGCCTCCTAGCACACGCCACGGCCCCCAGCACCGCCCATGGCCGGGCCGGCCTCCCTAGCACACTGCCATGCGCCACGGCCGCACGCCGCCACGCCGGCGCGCCCCCACCAACACGCCATGTTTGCCCATGGCCCGGCGCCTCCCTAGCACACACTGCCTACCCATGGGCGCGGCCGGCCCTCCTCCTAGGCTGTCTTCAAAAATAAATATTTAGCGCCTCAAGAGTAATTCAACCATGGATTGTTGGTCTAGTGTTTGGGAAATAAGTGTAGTAACGAATAGGTTTCGTGTTCAAACCTCGTGCCTCCTCAGTTCAATTTTGTTGATTTTAAGGATGCTTGCATGGGCGCATGGGCAACTAACTTTGTTCATTTTAAGGACGGCATTGCCTTAAAGCCCAAGTGGTTGCATTGAGTGCCGAAGGTTGAAGACCACGATGGCGACCTTTTGGATGAGGGTCGCATGCTAGATGTCAGGTGGCGACACCGCTGGACCGGGCCCAAGAATGATACTATTGAAGACGAGCAAGCAATGGAGGAGAACGACAACTCGAGGCGGAGGATATGGACCGCCTAATATGGCGGTGGTACTTGACCCGGCCAAGGCATGGATGAGTCGCCGCACTCTTGAATGGCTATTGTCGATGACCACTTCCTCCTTCAGTTGTTTGTTGCAATGTTCTCACGACCACTTAAATGAGACTCCCGCTAGTACAAGATTGTTTTCTTGTGGTAGCGATATTATATTTATATTTGGTATTTTCTTTTGTGGTATCTTTGAATTTCTTTCACGCTTATATTGGTCCATCTTAGTAACAAAATGGCAGCCCTCTATGCATTCTACTAAACGAACGGGCCCACACCCCATCGTGCTCAGCTCGGTGTAGACTTGAAAGTGCATCTTTATCAAAGATATGACCTCGTAAAGGGTGTGTGCATTATCAAAGTAGGGCACATATGTCGCTCTAGGTAAGGTGTTCTTCGTGACAAGGTGTCTCAAGGGGCCGCGATATCCCCCTTCAAAAATTATCGTGTTGTTGCTTCCACCTGTCACAATCATAGTGGTTGCGCAGTAGAGGGTGTCATTCATATGATGTGTCATTCATATGATATTTTGTTTCTTGAAGAAGAAGAAGAAGACTAGAAAGGTACAGAAAGAAGGCAACTATACACCTAGTTTCTATGCAACTTTTATAATTTAACTCATTCTTGAGTGTCTCTTTGTCCTAGTTTCTTCCATACGATGTTGGTAGGATTCTACAACGCTTTTCTTGCATATTTCCACTCGCCAAAGGGTATAGCTTTACAACCATCTTGTGCAACTTCCCGCTTTTTCTCGAGAACCCAACATCGCCTCCGAATATTATTCTAGGCATCAAGACTTTGTTTTCGCTTTCACATTGATCCGACACTGCTCACCATGAGGTTTCACAAAGCAGCCTATAAGAGGAAGCGATTGAGCATAGAATGCAGACATCGCTAGAATATTCGCCTTGAACTAGATTATGGTCACATATTTAAATTTCTATTGTGCATTTCATTCGTATAGCCTTGTGCCTCTCTTACAACAAGTGGGCGTAAGGCTTTTCATAGTAGCGGGCCCCGTAGGACTTTTTACAACAAGTGGCCCCGTAGGGCCTTTTACAATAGGCGGACCCATAGGGCTTTGGCTTGGGCCCAGCTCCAAGTGCACACCATACCACTTTCGTTCTCGCATTGCGGCGAATCAAGAAGAGCATCGTGTCAAGGAAGATATTATTGTGCCAAATGTCTAAGAAACAAAGTCTTGTAGGATTCTAGCGAGAGTATAGTCTTAGGATTGACTATGAGTGAAAGGTTGATGCGCAAACAAGTTTGCACACCAAAATCACAAAGAAGCCCTAAACACTCTAAATGTTTGTACACGCATGGATTGTGAGAATGACCTTCTTTAGGAAGGCTCAAAATTGGATAAAATTGAAAATCAATCGCTTTGTGCACACGTAAACAAGACCTAAACTATTCAAAATGGTCTTTTAGTGCGGATTTTTAGCATGCAATTTGGGGTTTAGAAGTGGTGCAAAAGGTGGAGAAACCCCTTTCTACCCGACGCTATTACCGGTAGAAACCCATGGGAGTTAATGATATCGATCCCCGCTCCTTCTTGTCCCGGTGGTAACATTAACATCAAGGCGATGGCGCGTGCATTGAACTTGAGAATTTATGGTCTTGGTAATGACATGGTAAAGGAACTCTCCGCAATTGCATACTTGGGTTCTCTTCATGACTTACCGTTTTGCAGCGATACCATAGGGGAGTTTGACAGCAATCGACCCCAACGTCACAATGTGGTGTCTCCGATGAGCTCCCGTGAGGGAACTTCACAGGTCAGTTTCTTCTCTCCTTTCTCATACATGGGACGGAAAGGAATAATCCAATGGGTGGGGACAAAAGACACATGATTAGTATATGCGCTGGCGAAGAAAAACCCATGGAGTTAATGATATCGATCTACTCCTTCTTGTCTGGTGGTAACACAATATCAAGGCGACGTTTCTTGCATTGAACTTGAGAATTTATGGTCTTGGTAATGACATTGTTGCACCACTTGTGGCTGCAAAGGAGTTTCTCAATAGGCTAGAGGTCGATGTGGTCGTTGCTCGAGCCTTGGCTTGGAAAGGATGGTAGAGACCGCATGATTATGACTTTTCACTCCATGGATGATCGCTGTTATGAAGGCTAGGTCTATGTTAGACGACTCGCTATATATCAATCGATCTTACACCATTGCAATGGAAGATTAAGAAGGAGAAGTTTGAGCTGCCTGCAAAGTCACTTTCTTTCATGGGGATGAATTTGTGGTGTTTAGCCCTCGCTCATGCATTTCATTAACATTATTGATTGATTGAAGATTATTTGTCTTGTTTGAATTTTACCTTTGCATTCGTAGACCATTTTACCGCAATCTATGTAGTTGCCATATTTCAATCCTATGACAAGATGTCCTTAGTGGACTTGAATAAATTTCTTCATCTTCTTCATCTTCTTCTTGTTGTTCTTGTTGTTGTTGTTCTTCTTCTCTTCTTCATCTTCTTCTTCTTCCTCTTTCTTCTTCTTCTTCTCTTCTTCTTCTTCTTCTTCTTCTTCTTCTTCTTCTTCTTCTTACAAGTTAATTGTATTTAGAAAACTATGAAACTTCTTCACCTCTAGGTATTGTATGTATACATGTTTAGTATAGTGATTATTTTTCACTAGCATAGTAAATAAAAATTATTTATTTAATTATTTATGTATGCTATTCTTTGCAACTTCACCCTTGTTGTGCCGGGCGCGACCTCTCTTAATTGGTGTTGAGCTTGATGCGCCTCAATCTTTTCTTGCGACAAGGCAGTTGTCCTAGTTTCTTCTTCTTTCAGCGGCCTTGCTATCTCTCGGGTAGCGGCCCTCACCTCCTTAGAGGAAGAAGACATGTTGATCACTTATTCAAGCAACTCTCTAACAAGGATCTGAGTGTAAAAGGGTGAACAACGTTATCACGCACCGTCTTTAATGGCTTTTGGGCTGCGTGGTCCATTAAGTGCCGTAAGAGTTTTAGGGCATAACGCAGTAGAAACGAGGCACTCACGGTGAGAGTTGGCATTGGCATCGTGGGCGAAGGGGAGCTAGTAGTCGACTGTGAAATAAATCTCCAAATGATCAACAAGTGGGAGTGAAGAAGTATAGTGATTATTTTTCACTAGCATAGTAAATAAAAATTATTTATGTATGCTATTCTTTGCAACAACAAAGAAACATACAACCATATTACATACATATCGGCCCTTCTTGTTTCCACCTTTAAATTTGCATCTGACTAAATTGTGCTAACATGAAGTCTTGCGATATGCAATCTCGCATCACTTGACCATGGTACACATCTAGCTCCGCATCCAAGACCTCTGACTATTATGGCGGAGGTCTCCTCCTCTTCCTATAACATGTGCCGCCACACTCCCATTTGGGGGTCGTTGGTTCGCTTGTATTATCATTCGCATATCAATTGCCTCAATGGTCATTGGTTTGCCATCAAGATCAAGTGGTTGTTTGGCTTAGTGGTTCACGAGCTCTGAAGAGAACCACAATAATAGAAGGTTGCAACAAAGTCGGCTCAAGTATCACAAAGTTAGAGACTTCAACTTAAACTGAGACAAGATCAAACAACAAAATCCAAATGTAAAATTGAAGTTCAAAACCGCCCAATCATATATCGACAAGCTAGGCACAAGTAACACTAAATATGCACAAGTTCCACTAAGTACTTAAGCATCTAACGCACACCAAAGTGTGTAGTTACAAACCTTGGAGGTTAAGTAGGGTATTCTTGCTACACGGTTAAAGTCGTCAACACTCCGAGCCCGCCGAGAACCTCGTCCTTGGCCAGCATTCGTCCGCATTGGATGAGCACCGCCACGCCTTGCTTTTCTTTTATTGAGCTTGATCAAGTCATCAAGACTCAATTTTTCCTTAGCTGCAACGGTTCCATACATATGGTGACCGCCAGTGGTCCTTTGCCTTAAGCTTGATCAAGTCATGCTTATTCTTTTATTGAGCTTGATCAAGTCATCAAGACTCAATTGCCTTCCTTAGCGCGCGGTTTCATGCATGTGCCTTAAGCTTGATCAAGTCATCCACATTCTTTTATTGAGCTTGATCAAGTCAAGACTTAGATGACCACAACGTTGTCTTAGGTCCTCGAGCAACTCATTATTGCTTGCGAGGAATTCATTATTGCTTGGATGTTTGTGCTCTATAATGTATTTAAAATTGGTCAATATGGATTATTTTGTGAAAATATATTCAACCGTGGTGGTTGCTCAATATCCTAGGCAATTGTTAGGAGTTCTGAGGTGGAACCCATTGATGAGCATACGACCACTTATTGTTTGATAGATGTTCAATTTTATAGACCACTTATTGTTTGATAGATGTTCAATTTTATAGACCACTTATTGTTTGATAGATGTTCAATTTTATAGACCACTTATTGTTTAGATGTTCAATTTTTCACCACTTATTGTTTGATAGATGTTCAATTTCACCACTTATTGTTTGATAGATGTTCAATTTTATAGACCACTTATTGTTTGATAGATGTTCAATTTTACGAGCACTTATTGTTTGATAGATGTTCAATTTTATACACCACTTATTGTTTGATAGATCGAGGTGGAGCGTGAGGATGAGCAACTTAACAAACCACTTCTTGTTAGGCTTTCCTAAGGTGCAACGTTGCGGTGGGCAACTCAACCAACCACTTAGATGATGGCCTTTATAGATGACCTTGAATACTAGATACTATCAGGATATTTGATATTTCCTTTCTAGCATCTTCAAATTGTTTTTTCTTGTGATAGGTACTATAAATGGATATTTGATATTTCCTTTATGCACGTTCAAGTTGTTTTTCTTGTACATACTATTAATGGATATATGATATTTCCTTTCCTGTTCTAATTGTTTTCTTGTGGTAGCGATATTATATTTATATTTGGTATTTCTTGTGGTATCTTTGAATTTCTTTCACTATTTATTGGTCCATCTTAGTAACAAAATGGCATGGTTGTGCAACTAATTAAGTCTCTCCTTGCCTTCTTAAATCACTTTGTTGAGGTTCCCAAGTCTTGACACACATACCTCTCCTTGCTACTTTTTGGGTACAATTACGTGGGCTACCCACTCCGTAAGAGGGTAGATCACTTTGGCCTCCAAGTACTGGCCTAGCTAGTTCTTGACCACCATAGAATACTTGGGGTTTATCCTATACTTTGATTCTTCAGGGATATTGCCTTCTTAATGTACAACATGTCAATTGAGAACTAAACTACACCAAATCTTGTAGGAATAGAAGTTGATGTGGGAAATAGTTACCACGTGATTAGACAAAGGCATTTGTTTGGTTCCTTGATGAACTTTGTGGCGTGAACTAAGCAATGTCATGCCTAACACTTCAGCCCAAATGTGGTAACATGGTCATAGTTTTAACCTTATTAATGTTATGAATTGCGTGCTAAACTTACGTCAACTTAAGGCTGGCCTTGATTGCCACGAACCTTTATGTTGAAGCTCACGATGGCCTCCCAAAGCGCTTCTTACTAAGGGCTGTCCATGGCATTCAAACCTTCATCAAAAGGAGCCATTCAGATATCTAGTTTGGCACGAAATCTTTATCAAGGTGCCCAATATTGCAAGGTGCAAGCGGCAATTAGGAGACCCCAATACTTTAGTGTAGATGAGACCATCCAATTTGTACACCTTTGACATAAAGAACTACTCATCATATTATGATTTCAAGGACTATCAAACTACGTGAGGCGAAAACAAACCTAGACTTGTAGGATAAGAGGTTAGTCGTGAGAGACTTTGCGTTGTGGAATAGCGGGGTTTGAC
The DNA here is from genome assembly GCA_010909165.1 of Anthoceros angustus. Lineage (NCBI taxonomy): Eukaryota > Viridiplantae > Streptophyta > Anthocerotopsida > Anthocerotales > Anthocerotaceae > Anthoceros > Anthoceros angustus. The sequence continues at coordinate 714,224 of MU008154.1, forward strand.
CTACTTTGGGCTTTTCTTGTGAATACATAAGCATTGGGATTCTCATCTTATCTCCATTTTCAAATTTCATGGCCAAAGCGGAAAAAAAAATTACTACAATAATATAAATTAAACCACTAGCACAACAAAATTAAGGCATAATAAAGCAAAAAAGAATAAAACATAAAACATAAAACAAAACAAAACCTCAAACAACAGTACAAAACAATAGAAGAACCTTGTGCATCTTTTGAATCTTTAGACATTTGGCTTGGGCTCGATATCGATCCCCGCCACCTCACGTGGTAACACTTTGCTCAGGCGGCGGTGCTGTGTCATTGAACGAGGTATGGTCTTATGACATTGTTGCACCATGGCTGCAAAGGAGTTCTCAATAGGCTAGAGGTCGATGTGGTGGTGCTCGAGCCTTCAGTGAAAGGATCTGTAGAGACCGCTGATTATGACTTTTCACTCCATGGATGATCGCCTCCAGTTATGAAGGCTAGGTCTATGTTACAGACGACTCGGTTATATATCACGATCTTACACCATTGCAATGGAAGATTAAGAAGGAGAAGTTACCTTGAGGAATTTTCGTCTTTTTAGTCACGCTTTTCTTTCATGGGGATGAATTTGTGGTGTTTAGCCCTGTTCATGCATTTCATTAACATTATTGATTGATTGAAGATTATTTGTCTTGTTTGAATTTTACCTTTGCATTCGTCTGACCATTTTACAATAATCTATGGTTGCCATATTTCAATCCTATAGATCAGTCCTTAGTGGACTTGAATAAATTTCTTCTTCTTCCTCTTCATCTTCTTCATTTGTTCTTCTTCTTGTTCTTCTTTTCATCTTCTTCTCGCATCTTCTTCTTCTTCCATTATTAATTGTATTTAGAAAACTATGAAACTTCTTCACCTCTAGGTATTGTATGTATACATGTTTAGTATAGTGATTATTTTCACTAGCATAGTAAATAAAAATTATTTATTTAATTATTTATGAAAGCACACACCGCTTCATGAATTGCAAGAAATGTCAAATATGGTATTCACCACTTGTTGAAAAGTAGTTACGCCAAAGGCTTTGAGTAAGCATAAGTGCCCCAACTCGTGAATGTGGTCTTGTCCTAATCCTCCTTCCTTAGCGAAATTTGATTGTAGCCCGAGTAACCATCGAAAGCTATACATCTCATGTCCAACACACTTTCCATGAAAGGCAAGGGGTGGTGGTCCTTCTTCGTCACTTTGTTGAGGTTCCTGAAGTCTTGACACAGCCATACCTCTCCTTGCTACTTTTTGGGTACAATTACGATCGGGGCTACCCACTCACTGGTAAGCAGAGGGTAGATCACTTTGGCCTCCAAGTACTGGCCTAGCTAGTTCTTGACCACCATAGAATACTTGGGTTTATCCTATACTTCTTGATTCTTACTGGGATATTGCCTTCTTTCAAATCGATTCGATGTATCCCCAATTCTTCCAGGATTCCTGTCATGTCAGTAATCTTGAAGGCAAACACATCGACATATTCAAATAGGGACTTAGTAATTAAAGGATGATTCGATAAATAGGTAAATAGGTAAGTAATAGATAGGTAACTTGGGGGGCGGGGAGGGGGTAAGGTTTTGAGATTAAGTCCAATAGAAATCTCGGGGGGTATGGGGGTGAGCTCTTCGGGTAGTGATCGAGCTTACCGCGGACCCTCAGTTGAGGTGGTAGAAATAAAACCCAAGTTGGTGTACGCCTATCTACAATTAGAAGCTGTCGTAAAGGAGGATTCGGGAGATGAGGCGAATAGGGAAGGGGTAGCCTTCTGGAAAGGGAAAGCCTATGATCGGGATTTTCCCGATGAAGGATCAGGGAATAGTGTAAGTAGCAGTGTGGAGGGAACTTACGTAGATCCAGATGCTATAGAGGATTTAGAGCTGGAACCCTGCAAGGTAGTCAAGATTGCTAGGTACTTAGGAGCAATAGAGAAGGAGGAATTCCATAAACTGCTTCTATTTATCTAGCTCATTGGAGTCGGGCGTATATAGCTGATTTATCTATTTTCTCGAGGATTTTTCCCTTTCTTTGGTTGTACCCCGTGGGGTAGGCTGATACCTACAATGGTAGGTAGGATGCCTACGGTGGTAGGCTAGCGATCTATCATGGTAGGTCCTCGAGCAACTCATAATTATTGCTTGGTCGCGAGGAATTCATTATTGCTTGGATGGGAGAGCTAGAAATGGTTGTGTGGAGTGTTGTTGTCGTAGCCAGCGGCATGGATGGCTAGCATTCGCTTCTACTACTCGTAAATAAAGAGTACCATCTCGTCTAAGGTGGCTCATGAGTTGTCAAGGGCGGCTGCTTGGACCTAACACTTCAGCCCAAATGTGGTTTTGTTATGACACCACAAAAGCCACGGACGGTATTTCCTAACACGAAACATCGACAAGGACTTACAACATTAACTCTGGGACCCGGGAAAAAGCAGATTTCGGTTCACTCATCCCGAGTTCAATCCATCGTCATCACTTGGTCCGACTTCTCCTCCATTGTCATCACTATCTTGATGACACTTCACTCGCAGTTGTATGAAGCCAACTCATGAGCTTATCCCTTATCGCTTTTTGTCCACCATACAGATGTTTTCGTTCAACACAAACCCATGTCTAGGATGGTTTCATTCACAAATACCTCACTGTATGTTTTTAGGTAATGGATCTTATTCCCTTTTTCCTCGGCATTGGACGGATGGGTTACCACTCTGGCGGACTATGTGTTCTGCACATATCTCCTTCATACGCATCTATGTGCTCGGTCCGATACTAGTGGATAAGAAAGTGAGGTCGTGGTGCGTTTAGCTTCACGTCAATGACCTCCCAATCCGAATGGCTATTATGCATGTCCGTATTGCGCAGCCTTTGAAACATCCCTCTCGGTTCCGTTATGTCCCCATTCATCCGTGCCATTTCCGGTTGCCTTCCGCATTTTGATATGCCCCAATACATATCACGTGGGAGGTCCCTCAATAATGCCTCATCTAGCAAAGCTTCATCCGCACTTGAAGTGGTCATGATCCACTTACGTGAAAACCACTTCCAAGGGCTAGCACTAGCCCAATGTTATTCTCCACAATGATAGCAATCTCCTTCCGGTCCAAGGCTTCCCACCACTTATACTCTTGATCCTATGGATGCAATCTTTTAACCCTTCACCATACACCTTCCATCGGTGATAGGATACTGCCGTTCCTTCTTGTCCCCCCTAGCTTCACCCCGTATGCACCGTAGGATGGTGCTAAGGGCGATCGGGCGCCCTCCCCCATCTGCTCATGGGCGGCCGTGGCGCCCTCCCTAACACCGCCCATGGGCGGCCCGGGCCTCCCAACACACCTACCCATGGCGCGGCCGGCCGCCTAACACGCCACCGCCCATGGCGCCGGGGCGCCTCCCCTAACACCACCCATGGGCGGCCGGCGGCGTCCTCCCCTAACACACCACCCATGGGCGCCGCGCCTCCCCTAGCACTGCCCATGGGCGTGCGCAACATGCCGTCCTTGGGCGGCCGGCCAGCGCCCCCCAACACGCCATGCCTTGGGCGGCCGGCCTCCCTAACACCTGCCTACCCATGGGCGCCGGCCCCTCCTCATGTCTTCCAAAATAAATATTTAGCGCCTCAAGAGTAATTCAACCATGGACTGTTGGTCTAGTGTTTGGGAAATAAGTGTAGGAATAGGTTTCGTGTTCAAACCTCGTGCCTCCTCAAAGTTCAATTTTGTTGATTTTAAGGATGCTTGCATGGGCGCATGGGCAACTAACTTTGTTCATTTTAAGGACGTTGGCATTGCCTTAAAGCCCAAGTGGTTGCATTGAGTGCGGAAGGTTGAAGACCACGGTGGCGACCTTTTGGATGAGGGTCGTGGACCCCTAGATCTTGTGTGGCGATCGACACCGTCGGGGGGCCCAAGAATGATACTATTGAAGGCGAGCAAGCAATGGAGGAGAGCGACAACGAGGCGGAGGATATGGACCGCCTCCGAATATGGCGGTGGTACTTGACTCGGTTTGGCGCAAGGCATGGATGAGTCGCCGGGCCGCACTCTTGAATGGCTATTGTCGATCTTGATGACCACTTCCTCCTTAGCGATTGTTGTTGCAATGTTCTCACGACCACTTAAATGAGACTCCGCTTAAGATTGTTTTCATTGTGTTCCACCACTTGAAAGTAAAAGTTTTCGGTTGTAATAAAACATATGAAAATGGCAGCCCTCTATGCATTCTACTAAAGCATAAGCGGGCCCACCCTCATGCTCCGGTTCTCGGTGTAGACTTGAAGTGCATCTTTTATCAAAGATATGACCTCGGAAAGGTGTGTGCATTATCAAAGTAGGGCACATATCTTTGTTCTAGGTAAGGTGTTCTTAAGTGACAAGGGGTCTTTGTCTCTCGGCGAGGGGGTCGATATCCCCCCTTCAAAATTCGTGTTGTTGCTTCCACATCACAATCATAGTTACTGCGCGAGGGTGTCATTCATATGATGTGTCATTCATATGATATTTTGTTTCTTGAAGAAGAAGAAGAAGACTAGAAAGGTACAGAAAGAAGGCAACTATACACCTAGTTTCTATGCAACTTTTATAATTTAACTCATTCTTGAGTGTCTCTTTGTCCTAGTTTCTTCCGCACGATGTTGGTAGGATTCTACAACGTTTCTTGCATATTTCCACTCTGCCAGTAAAGGTATAGCTTTACAACCATCTTGCAGGCAACTTCCCAGTTTTTCTGAGAACCCGAACATCGCTCCTGAATATTATTCTAGGCATCAAGACTTTGTTTTCGTTTCACATTGATCCGGTACACTGTTCACCATGAGGTTTCACAAAGCAGCCTATAAGAGGAAGCGATTGAGCATAGAATGCAATAGACACTGCTAGAATATTCGGCCTTGAACTAGATTATGGTCACATATTTAAATTTCTATTGTGCATTTCATTCAGAAGTAGCCTTGCAGGCCTCTCGTTACAACAAGTGGGCCCGTAAGGCTTTTCATAGTAGCGGGCCCCGTAGGACTTTTTACAACAAGTGGCCCCGTAGGGCCTTTTACAATAGGCGGACCCATAGGGCTTTGGCTTGGGCCCAGCTCCAAGTGCACACCATACCACTTTCGTTCTCGCATTGCAGGCGAATCAAGAAGAGCATCAGGTCAAGGACGATATTATTGTGCCAAATGTCTAAGAAACAAAGTCTTAGGATTCCGGGCGAGTATAGTCTTAGGATTGGTAGTACAGTGAAAGGTTGATGCAAAACAAGTTTGCACACCAAAATCACAAGCCCTAAACACTCTAAATGTTTGTACACGCGGATTGTGAGAATGACCTTCTTTAGGAAGGCTCAAAATTGGATAAAAATTGAAAATCAAATGCGTTTGTGCACACGTAAACAAGACCTAAACTATTCAAAATGGTCTTTTTAGTGCGGATTTTTAGCATGCAATTTGGGGTTTATGGCAAGTGCAAAAGGTTTCGGAGAAACCCTTTCTACCCGACGCTATTCTGGTAGAAACCCATGGGAGTTAATGATATCGATCCCCTTGCTCCTTCTTGTCACTGGTAACACAATATCAGCGGACGATTCGCCGTGCATTGAACTTGAGAATTTATGGTCTTGGTAATGACATTGTTGCACCACTTGTGGCTGCAAAGGAGTTTCTCAATAGGCTAGAGGTCGATGTGGTCGCTGCTCGAGCCGCTTGGAAAGGATGGTAGAGACCGCATATTGATTATGACTTTTCACTCCATGGATGATCGCCTCCAGTTATGAAGGCTAGGTCTATGTTACAGACTAGGTTATATATCAATCGATCTTACACCATTGCAATGGAAGATTAAGAAGGAGAAGTTACCGCCGAGCTGCTGCAAGTCAACGGCTTTCTTTCATGGGGATGAATTTGTGGTGTTTAGCCCTCGCTCATGCATTTCATTAACATTATTGATTGATTGAAGATTATTTGTCTTGTTTGAATTTTACCTTTGCATTCGTCTAGACCATTTTACCGCAATCTATGTAGTTGCCATATTTCAATCCTATGAAAGATCCGTCCTTAGTGGACTTGAATAAATTTCTTCTTCTTCTTCTTCATCTTCTTCTTCTTGTTCTTCTTGTTCTTCTTCTCTTCTTCTTCTTCCTCTTCTTCTTGTTCTTCTTCTTCTTCTTCTTCCTCTTCTTCTTCTTCTTCTTCTTCATCTTCTTCTTCTCTTCTTCTTCTTCCTCTTCTTCTTCTTACAGTTATTAATTGTATTTAGAAAACTATGAAACTTCTTCACCTCTAGGTATTGTATGTATACATGTTTAGTATAGTGATTATTTTTCACTAGCATAGTAAATAAAAATTATTTATTTAATTATTTATGTATGCTATTCTTTGCAACAACAAAGAAACATACAACCATATTACATACATATCAGGCCCTTCTTGTTTCCACCTTTAAATTTGCATACTAAATTGTGCTAACATGAAGTCTTGCGATATGCAATCTCGCATCACTTGACCATGGTACACATCTAGCTCCGCATCCAAGACCTCTGCACTTTTGACTATGGCGGGTGGTTGGCTACCTCCTCTTCCTATAACATGTGCCGCCACACTCCCATTTGGGGGTCGTTGGTTTGCCGCTTGTATTATCATTCGCATATCAATTGCCTCAATGGTCATTGGTTTGCCATCAAGATCCAAGTGGTTGTTTGGCTTAGTGGTTCGGAGCTTTTGAGAGAACCACAATAAGTAGGGTTGCAACAAAGTCGTGGCTCAAGTATCACAAAGTTAGAGACTTCAACTTAAACCGTGAGACAAGATCAAACAACAAAATCCAAATGTAAAATTGAAGTTCAAAACCGCCCAATCATATATCGACAAGCTAGGCACAAGTAACACTAAATATGCACAAGTTCCACTAAGTACTTAAGCATCTAACTGCACACCAAAGTGTGTAGTTACAAACCTTGGAGGTTAAGTAGGGTGCGATTCGTCTTGCTGCTTATCTAAGTCGTGTGTCAACACCTCCGAGCCCCGCCTCGAGAACCTCTCCTCTGCCAGATTCGTCCGCATTGGATGACGAGCACCGCCACGCCTTGCTTTCTTTTATTGAGCTTGATCAAGTCATCAAGACTCAATTTGCCTTCCTTAGCGCAACGGTTCCATACATATGGTGACCGCCACCGTGGTCCTTTGCCTTAAGCTTGATCAAGTCATGCTTATTCTTTTATTGAGCTTGATCAAGTCATCAAGACTCAATTTGCCTTCCTTAGCAGCAGCGGTTTCATGTGGTGACCGCCACCGTGGTCCTTTGCCTTAAGCTTGATCAAGTCATGCTTATTCTTTTATTGAGCTTGATCAAGTCATCAAGACTCAATTGTTAGCCATGCATGTGGTGACCGCCACCGTGGTCCTTTGCCTTAAGCTTGATCAAGTCATCCACATTCTTTTATTGAGCTTGATCAAGTCATCAAGACTTAGATGACCACAACGTTGTCTTAGGTCCTCGAGCAACTCATAATTATTGCTTGGTCGCGAGGAATTCATTATTGCTTGGATGTTTGTGCTCTATAATGTATTTAAAATTGGTCAATATGGATTATTTTTGTGAAAATATATTCAACCGTGGTGGTTGCTCTCAATATCCTAGGCAAATCAATTGTTAACCGTTGCAAGGATGAGCAATTTTACCGACCACTTATTGTTTGATAGATGTTCAATTTTATAGACCACTTATTGTTTGATAGATGTTCAATTTTATAGACCACTTATTGTTTGATAGATGTTCAATTTTATAGACCACTTATTGTTTGATAGATGTTCAATTTTATAGACCACTTATTGTTTGATAGATGTTCAATTTTATAGACCACTTATTGTTTGATAGATGTTCAATTTTATAGACCACTTATTGTTTGATAGATGTTCAATTTTACCGAGCACTTATTGTTTGATAGATGTTCAATTTTATACACCACTTATTGTTTGATAGATGTTCCTGAGGTGGAACGTAGCGAGGATGAGCAACTTAACAAACCACTTCTTGTTAGGCTTTCCTAAGGTGCAACGTTGCGAAGGTGGGCAACTCAACCAACCACTTAGATGATGGCTCCTTTATAGATGACCTTGAATACTAGATACTATACAGGGATATTTGATATTTCCTTTCTAGCATCTTCAAATTGTTTTTTCTTGTGATAGGTACTATAAATGGATATTTGATATTTCCTTTATGGCACGTTCAAGTTGTTTTTCTTGTAATACATACTATTAATGGATATATGATATTTCCTTTCCAAAGATGTTCTAATTGTTTTTCTTGTGGTAGCGATATTATATTTATATTTGGTATTTTCTTTTGTGGTATCTTTGAATTTCTTTCACGCTCGTATTGGTCCATCTTAGTAACAAAATGGCATGGTTGTGCAACTTAATAATTAAGTCTCCTCACTTGCCTTCTTAATGTACAACATGTCAATTGGAGAACTAAACTACACCAAATGTAGGAATAGAAGTTGATGTGGAATAGTTACCACACGTGATTAGACAAAGGCATTTGTTTCGTTCCTTGATGAACTTTGTGACGTGAACTAAGCAATGTCATGCCTAACACTTCAGCCCAAATGTGGTAACATGGTCATAGTTTTAACCTTATTAATGTTATGAATTGCGCTAAACTTACGTCAACTTAAGGCTGGCCTTGATTGCCACGAACCTTTATGTTGAAGCTCACGATGGCCTCCCAAAGCTTCTTACTAAGGGCTGTCCATGGCATTCAAACCTTCATCAAAAGGAGCCATTCAGATATCTAGTTTGTGACCGAAATCTTTATCAAGGTGCCCAATATTGCAAGGCAAGCGGCAATTAGGAGACCCCAATACTTTAGTGTAGATGAGACCATCCAATTTGTACACTTTACATAAAGAACTACTCATCATATTATGATTTCAAGGATGATTTCAAGGACTATCAAACAAAACAAAACAAAACCTAGACTTGTAGGATAAGAGGTTAGTCGAGAGACTTTGCGTTGTGGAATAGCAGGTTTGACCTACTTTGGGCTTTTCTTGTGAATACATAAGCATTGGGATTCTCATCTTATCTCCATTTTCAAATTTCATGGCCAAACGGAAAAAACATTACTACAATAATATAAATTAAACCACTAGCACAACAAAATTAAGGCATAATAAAGCAAAAAAGAATAAAACATAAAACATAAAACAAAACAAAACCTCAAACAACGGCAAAACAATAGAGAGAACCTTGTGCATCTTTTGAATCTTTAGACATTTGGCTTGGGCTCCAAGTGCACACCATACCACTTATTGTTTTTCTTGTGAATCAAGAAGAGCATCGGTCAAGGAAGATATTATTGTGCCAAATGTCTAAGAAACAAAGTCTTGTAGGATTCCAAAAAAGAGTATAGTCTTAGGATTGGTGATGCAGTGAAAGGTTGATAAAACAAGTTTGCACACCAAAATCACAGCAAGCCCTAAACACTCTAAATGTTTGTACGTCGGATTGTGAGAATGACCTTCTTTAGGAAGGCTCAAAATTGGATAAAAATTGAAAATCATGCGTTGTGCACACGTAAACAAGACCTAAACTATTCAAAATGGTCTTTTTAGTGCGGATTTTTAGCATGCAATTTGGGGTTTGCGCCTCCGTGTGCAAAATTCGAGAAACCCCTACCCACGACGTAGAAACCCATGGAGTTAATGATATCGATCCCCGCTCCTTCTTGTCCCGGTGGTAACACAATATCGGCGAAGGTTCGCCGTGCATTGAACTTGAGAATTTATGGTCTTGGTAATGACATTGTTGCACCACTTGTGGCTGCAAAGGAGTTTCTCAATAGGCTAGAGGTCGATGTGGTTTGCCATCAAGATCCAAGTGGTTGTTTGGCTTGGAAAGGATCTTTGGTAGAGACCGCATATTGATTATGACTTTTCACTCCATGGATGATCGCCTCCAGTTATGAAGGCTAGGTCTATGTTACGACCTTTTATATATCAATACCGATCTTACACCATTGCAATGGAAGATTAAGAAGGTTACACCTTTTCATCGTCTGCAAGTCAACGGCTTTTCTTTCATGGGGATGAATTTGTGGTGTTTAGCCCTCGTTCATGCATTTCATTAACATTATTGATTGATTGAAGATTATTTGTCTTGTTTGAATTTTACCTTTGCATTCGTCTAGACCATTTTACCGCAATCTATGTAGTTGCCATATTTCAATCCTATGAAAGATCCGTCCTTAGTGGACTTGAATAAATTTCTTCTTCTCTTCATCTTCTTCTTCTTGTTGTTCTTGTTGTTGTTGTTCTTCTTCTTCTTCCTCTTCATCTTCTTGTTCTTCTTCTTCCTTCTTCTTCTTCTTCTTCTTCTTCTTCATCTTCTTCTTCTTCTTCTTCCTCTTCTTCTTACAGTTATTAATTGTATTTAGAAAACTATGAAACTTCTTCACCTCTAGGTATTGTATGTATACATGTTTAGTATAGTGATTATTTTTCACTAGCATAGTAAATAAAAATTATTTATTTAATTATTTATGTATGCTATTCTTTGCAACAACAAAGAAACATACAACCATATTACATACATATCAGCCCTTCTTGTTTCCACCTTTAAATTTGCATACTAAATTGTGCTAACATGAAGTCTTGCGATATGCAATCTCGCATCACTTGACCATGGTACACATCTAGCTCCGCATCCAAGACCTCTGCACTTTTGACTATGGCAGGAGGTCGTTGGCTACCTCCTCTTCCTATAACATGTGCCGCCACACTCCCATTTGGGGGTCGTTGGTTTGCCGCTTGTATTATCATTCGCATATCAATTGCCTCAATGGTCATTGGTTTGCCATCAAGATCCAAGTGGTTGTTTGGCTTAGTGGTTCGACGAGCTTTCTGCAGTAAGAGAACCACAATAACCGTTAGGGTTGCAACAAAGTCAGGGCTCAAGTATCACAAAGTTAGAGACTTCAACTTAAACTGTGAGACAAGATCAAACAACAAAATCCAAATGTAAAAATTGAAGTTCAAAACCGCCCAATCATATATCGACAAGCTAGGGCACAAGTAACACTAAATATGCACAAGTTCCACTAAGTACTTAAGCATCTAACCTGGCACACCAAAGTGTGTAGTTACAAACCTTGGAGGTTAAGTAGGGTGCATTCGTCTTGCTACACGGTTATCTCAGAAGTCGTGTCAACACCTCCGAGCCCCGAGAACCTCTCGTCCTGGCAACAATTGCGTCCGCATTGGATGACGAGCACCGCCACGCCTTGCTTTCTTTTATTGAGCTTGATCAAGTCATCAAGACTCAATTGCCTTCCTTAGCGCAACGGTTCCATACATATGGTGACCGCCACCGTGGTCCTTTGCCTTAAGCTTGATCAAGTCATGCTTATTCTTTTATTGAGCTTGATCAAGTCATCAAGACTCAATTGCCTTCCTTAGCAGCGGTTTCATGCATGTGGTGACCGCCACCGTGGTCCTTTGCCTTAAGCTTGATCAAGTCATCCACATTCTTTTATTGAGCTTGATCAAGTCATCAAGACTTAGATGACCACAACGTTGTCTTAGGTCCTCGAGCAACTCATAATTATTGCTTGGTCGCGAGGAATTCATTATTGCTTGGATGTTTGTGCTCTATAATGTATTTAAAATTGGTCAATATGGATTATTTTTGTGAAAATATATTCAACCGTGGTGGTTGCTCTCAATATCCTAGGCAAATCAATTGTTAACCGTTGCAAGGATGAGCAATTTTACCACTTATTGTTTGATAGATGTTCAATTTTACCGACCACTTATTGTTTGATAGATGTTCAATTTTATAGACCACTTATTGTTTGATAGATGTTCAATTTTATGGACCACTTATTGTTTGATAGATGTTCAATTTTATAGACCACTTATTGTTTGATAGATGTTCAATTTTATGACCACTTATTGTTTGATAGATGTTCAATTTTACCACTTATTGTTTGATAGATGTTCAATTTTACCACTTATTGTTTGATAGATGTTCAATTTTATACACCACTTATTGTTTGATAGATGTTCAATTTTACGAGCACTTATTGTTTGATAGATGTTCAATTTTATACACCACTTATTGTTTGATAGATGTTCACGAGGTGGAGCGTGGCGAGGATGAGCAACTTAACAAACCACTTCTTGTTAGGCTTTCCTAAGGTGCAACGCGTTGAAGGTGGGCAACTCAACCAACCACTTAGATGATGGCTCCTTTATAGATGACCTTGAATACTAGATACTATACAGGATATTTGATATTTCCTTTCTAGCATCTTCAAATTGTTTTCTTGTGATAGGTACTATAAATGGATATTTGATATTTCCTTTATGGCACGTTCAAGTTGTTTTCTTGTAATACATACTATTAATGGATATATGATATTTCCTTTCCAAAGATGTTCTAATTGTTTTCTTGTGGTAGCGATATTATATTTATATTTGGTATTTTCTTTTGTGGTATCTTTGAATTTCTTTCACGCTCGTATTGGTCCATCTTAGTAACAAAATGGCATGGTTGTGCAACTTAATAATTAAGTCTCCTCACCTTGCCTTCTTAATGTACAACATGTCAATTGGAGAACTAAACTACACCAAATCTTTGTAGGAATAGAAGTTGATGTGGGAAATAGTTACCACACGTGATTAGACAAAGGCATTTGTTTCGTTCCTTGATGAACTTTGTGACGTGAACTAAGCAATGTCATGCCTAACACTTCAGCCCAAATGTGGTAACATGGTCATAGTTTTAACCTTATTAATGTTATGAATTGCGTGCTAAACTTACGTCAACTTAAGGCTGGCCTTGATTGCCACGAACCTTTATGTTGAAGCTCACGATGGCCTCCCAAAACTGCTTCTTACTAAGGGCTGTCCATGGCATTCAAACCTTCATCAAAAGGAGCCATTCGTATATCTAGTTTGCGCACGAAATCTTTATCAAGGTGCCCAATATTGCAAGGCAAGCGGCAATTAGGAGACCCCAATACTTTAGTGTAGATGAGACCATCCAATTTGTACACTTTACATAAAGAACTACTCATCATATTATGATTTCAAGGATGATTTCAAGGACTATCAAACTACGTGAGCGGAAAAACAAACCTAGACTTGTAGGATAAGAGGTTAGTCGAGAGAGACTTTGCGTTGTGGAATAGGTGGTTTGACCTACTTTGGGCTTTTCTTGTGAATACATAAGCATTGGGATTCTCATCTTATCTCCATTTTCAAATTTCATGGCCAAACGGAAAAAACATTACTACAATAATATAAATTAAACCACTAGCACAACAAAATTAAGGCATAATAAAGCAAAAAGAATAAAACATAAAACATAAAACAAAACAAACCTCAAACAACGGCAAAACAATAGAGAGAACCTTGTGCATCTTTTGAATCTTTAGACATTTGGCTTGGGCTCCAAGTGCACACCATACCACTTTGTTGTTCTTCTTCTTGTGAATCAAGAAGAGCATCGGTCAAGGAAGATATTATTGTGCCAAATGTCTAAGAAACAAAGTCTTGTAGGATTAGCGAGTATAGTCTTAGGATTGAACAGTGAAAGGTTGATAAAACAAGTTTGCACACCAAAATCACAGAAGCCCTAAACACTCTAAATGTTTGTACAGGCATTGTGAGAATGACCTTCTTTAGGAAGGCTCAAAATTGGATAAAAATTGAAAATCAAAACACGTAAACAAGACCTAAACTATTCAAAATGGTCTTTTTAGTGCGGATTTTTAGCATGCAATTTGGGGTTTCGCAAGTTATGAAGTTCTGGAGAAACCCTTTCTACCCAGACGTAGAAACCCATGGGAGTTAATGATATCGATCCCCGCTCCTTCTTGTCCCGGTGGTAACACAATATCGGAGATTGCTTACATTATTGAGAATTTATGGTCTTGGTAATGACATTGTTGCACCACTTGTGGCTGCAAAGGAGTTTCTCAATAGGCTAGAGGTCGATGTGGTCGTTGCTCGAGCCTTGGCTTGGAAAGGATGGTAGAGACCGCATATTGATTATGACTTTTCACTCCATGGATGATCGCCTCCAGTTATGAAGGCTAGGTCTATGTTACGACGACTCTTATATATCAATCGATCTTACACCATTGCAATGGAAGATTAAGAAGGAGAAGTTACTTTCGAGTCTGCTGCAAGTCAACGGCTTTCTTTCATGGGGATGAATTTGTGGTGTTTAGCCCTCGTTCATGCATTTCATTAACATTATTGATTGATTGAAGATTATTTGTCTTGTTTGAATTTTACCTTTGCATTCGTCTAGACCATTTTACCGCAATCTATGTAGTTGCCATATTTCAATCCTATGACGAAGATCCGTCCTTAGTGGACTTGAATAAATTTCTTCTTCCTCTTCATCTTCTTCATTTGTTGTTGTTGTTGTTGTTCTTCTTCTTCTTCCTCTTCATCTTCTTGTTCTTCTTCTTCCTTCTTCTTCTTCTTCTTCTTCTTCTCTCTTCTTCTTCTTCTTCTTCTTCATCTTCTTCTTCTTACAGTTATTAATTGTATTTAGAAAACTATGAAACTTCTTCACCTCTAGGTATTGTATGTATACATGTTTAGTATAGTGATTATTTTTCACTAGCATAGTAAATAAAAATTATTTATTTAATTATTTATGTATGCTATTCTTTGCAACAACAAAGAAACATACAACCATATTACATACATATCAGGCCCTTCTTGTTTCCACCTTTAAATTTGCATACTAAATTGTGCTAACATGAAGTCTTGCGATATGCAATCTCGCATCACTTGACCATGGTACACATCTAGCTCCGCATCCAAGACCTCTGCACTTTTGACTATGGCGGAGGTGGCTACCTCCTCTTCTTCTTCTTCTTCTTCATCTTCTTCTTCTTCTTCTTCTTCCTCTTCTTCTTCTTACAGTTATTAATTGTATTTAGAAAACTATGAAACTTCTTCACCTCTAGGTATTGTATGTATACATGTTTAGTATAGTGATTATTTTTCACTAGCATAGTAAATAAAAATTATTTATTTAATTATTTATGTATGCTATTCTTTGCAACAACAAAGAAACATACAACCATATTACATACATATCAGGCCCTTCTTGTTTCCACCTTTAAATTTGCATACTAAATTGTGCTAACATGAAGTCTTGCGATATGCAATCTCGCATCACTTGACCATGGTACACATCTAGCTCCGCATCCAAGACCTCTGCACTTTTGACTATGGCGGAGGTGGCTACCTCCTCTTCCTATAACATGTGCCGCCACACTCCCATTTGGGGTCGTTGGTTTGCCGCTTGTATTATCATTCGCATATCAATTGCCTCAATGGTCATTGGTTTGCCATCAAGATCAAGTGGTTGTTTGGCTTAGTGGTTCGAGCTTTCGCAGAAGAGAACCACAATAAGTAGGGTTGCAACAAAGTCGGGCTCAAGTATCACAAAGTTAGAGACTTCAACTTAAACTGTGAGACAAGATCAAACAACAAAATCCAAATGTAAAATTGAAGTTCAAAACCGCCCAATCATATATCGACAAGCTAGGCACAAGTAACACTAAATATGCACAAGTTCCACTAAGTACTTAAGCATCTAACTGCACACCAAAGTGTGTAGTTACAAACCTTGGAGGTTAAGTAGGGTGCGATTCGTCTTGCTACGGTTATCAGTCGTGTGTCAACACCTCCGAGCCCCGCCGAGAACCTCTCGTCCTTGGCAGCGATTCGTCCGCATTGGATGACGAGCACCGCCACGCCTTGCTTTCTTTTATTGAGCTTGATCAAGTCATCAAGACTCAATTGCCTTCCTTAGCGCAACGGTTCCATACATATGGTGACCGCCACCGTGGTCCTTTGCCTTAAGCTTGATCAAGTCATGCTTATTCTTTTATTGAGCTTGATCAAGTCATCAAGACTCAATTGCCTTCCTTAGCGGTTTCATGCATGTGGTGACCGCCACCGTGGTCCTTTGCCTTAAGCTTGATCAAGTCATCCACATTCTTTTATTGAGCTTGATCAAGTCATCAAGACTTAGATGACCACAACGTTGTCTTAGGTCCTCGAGCAACTCATAATTATTGCTTGGTCGCGAGGAATTCATTATTGCTTGGATGTTTGTGCTCTATAATGTATTTAAAATTGGTCAATATGGATTATTTTTGTGAAAATATATTCAACCGTGGTGGTTGCTCTCAATATCCTAGGCAAATCAATTGTTAACCGTTGCAAGGATGAGCAATTTTACCGACCACTTATTGTTTGATAGATGTTCAATTTTATAGACCACTTATTGTTTGATAGATGTTCAATTTTATAGACCACTTATTGTTTGATAGATGTTCAATTTTATAGACCACTTATTGTTTGATAGATGTTCAATTTTACTGACCACTTATTGTTTGATAGATGTTCAATTTTACCGAGCACTTATTGTTTGATAGATGTTCAATTTTATAGACCACTTATTGTTTGATAGATGTTCAATTTTACCGAGCACTTATTGTTTGATAGATGTTCAATTTTATACACCACTTATTGTTTGATAGATGTTCCTGAGGTGGAACGTAGCGAGGATGAGCAACTTAACAAACCACTTCTTGTTAGGCTTTCCTAAGGTGCAACGCGTTGAAGGTGGGCAACTCAACCAACCACTTAGATGATGGCTCCTTTATAGATGACCTTGAATACTAGATACTATACAGGATATTTGATATTTCCTTTCTAGCATCTTCAAATTGTTTTTCTTGTGATAGGTACTATAAATGGATATTTGATATTTCCTTTATGGCACGTTCAAGTTGTTTTTCTTGTAATACATACTATTAATGGATATATGATATTTCCTTTCCAAAGATGTTCTAATTGTTTTCTTGTGGTAGCGATATTATATTTATATTTGGTATTTTCTTTTGTGGTATCTTTGAATTTCTTTCACGCTCGTATTGGTCCATCTTAGTAACAAAATGGCATGGTTGTGCAACTTAATAATTAAGTCTCCTCACCTTGCCTTCTTAATGTACAACATGTCAATTGAGAACTAAACTACACCAAATGCTGTAGGAATAGAAGTTGATGTGGGAAATAGTTACCACACGTGATTAGACAAAGGCATTTGTTTCGTTCCTTGATGAACTTTGTGACGTGAACTAAGCAATGTCATGCCTAACACTTCAGCCCAAATGTGGTAACATGGTCATAGTTTTAACCTTATTAATGTTATGAATTGCGTGCTAAACTTACGTCAACTTAAGGCTGGCCTTGATTGCCACGAACCTTTTATGTTGAAGCTCACGATGGCCTCCCAAAACTGCTTCTTACTAAGGGCTGTCCATGGCATTCAAACCTTCATCAAAAGGAGCCATTCGTATATCTAGTTTCGCGGCACCGAAATCTTTATCAAGGTGCCCAATATTGCAAGGCGCAAGCGGCAATTAGGAGACCCCAATACTTTAGTGTAGATGAGACCATCCAATTTGTACACTTTACATAAAGAACTACTCATCATATTATGATTTCAAGGACTGAAGGAAATATCAAATATCCATTTATAGTACCTATCACAAGAAAAAACAATTTGAAGATGCTAGAAAGGAAATATCAAATATCCCTGTATAGTATCTAGTATTCAAGGTCATCTATAAAGGAGCCATCATCTAAGTGGTTGGTTGAGTTGCCCACCTTAGTTGCACCTTAGGAAAGCCTAACAAGAAGTGGTTTGTTAAGTTGCTCATCCTCGCTCCACCTCGTGAACATCTATCAAACAATAAGTGGTGTATAAAATTGAACATCTATCAAACAATAAGTGGTGTATAAAATTGAACATCTATCAAACAATAAGTGCTCGTAAAATTGAACATCTATCAAACAATAAGTGGTCTATAAAATTGAACATCTATCAAACAATAAGTGGTCTATAAAATTGAACATCTATCAAACAATAAGTGGTCTATAAAATTGAACATCTATCAAACAATAAGTGGTCTATAAAATTGAACATCTATCAAACAATAAGTGGTCATAAAATTGA
Organism: Anthoceros angustus; assembly: GCA_010909165.1. Classification (NCBI taxonomy): domain Eukaryota; kingdom Viridiplantae; phylum Streptophyta; class Anthocerotopsida; order Anthocerotales; family Anthocerotaceae; genus Anthoceros; species Anthoceros angustus. Next base: position 732,298 of record MU008154.1, read on the forward strand.
ACATCTATCAAACAATAAGTGGTCTATAAAATTGAACATCTATCAAACAATAAGTGCTCGTAAAATTGAACATCTATCAAACAATAAGTGGTCGGTAAAATTGCTCATCGCAAGGTTCCACCGAGAACTCCTAACAATTGATTGCCTAGGATATTGAGAGCAACCACCACGGTTGAATATATTTTCACAAAAATAATCCATATTGACCAATTTTAAATACATTATAGAGCACAAACATCCAAGCAATAATGAATTCCTCGCGACCAAGCAATAATTATGAGTTGCTCGAGGACCTAAGACAACGTTGTGGTCATCTAAGTCTTGACTTGATCAAGCTCAATAAAAGAATGTGGATGACTTGATCAAGCTTAAGGCAAAGGCCACGGTCACCACATGCAAACCGCTGCTAAGGAAGGCAAATTGAGTCTTGATGACTTGATCAAGCTCAATAAAAGAATAAGCATGACTTGATCAAGCTTAAGGCAAAGGACCACGGTGGCGGTCACCATATGTATGGAACCGTTGCCGCTAAGGCAAATTGAGTCTTGATGACTTGATCAAGCTCAATAAAAGAAAGCAAGGCGTGGCGGTGCTCGTCATCCAATGCGGGGAAGCTGTTGCCAAGGCGAGAGGTTCTCGAGGCTCGGAGGTGTTGACACACGACTTACGAGATAAGTAGCAAGACAGCGCACCCTACTTAACCTCCAAGGTTTGTAACTACACACTTTGGTGTGTGTTAGATGCTTAAGTACTTAGTGGAACTTGTGCATATTTAGTGTTACTTGTGCCCTAGCTTGTCGATATATGATTGCGGTTTTGAACTTCAATTTTACATTTGATTTTTGTTGTGATCTTGTCTCACAGTTTAAGTTGAAGTCTCTAACTTTGTGATACTTGAGCCCCGACTTTGTTGCAACCCTAACGGATTGTGGTTCTCTTCGCGGTAAAGCTCGAACCACTAAGCCAAACAACCACTTGGATCTTGATGGCAAACCAATGACCATTGAGGCAATTGATATGCGAATGATAATACAAGCAAAACCAACGACCCCAAATGGGAGTGTGACATGTTATAGGAAGAGGAGGTAGCCGACCTCCGCCATAGTCAAAAGTGCAGAGGTCTTGGATGCGGAGCTAGATGTGTACCATGGTCAAGTGATGCGAGATTGCATATCGCAAGACTTCATGTTAGCACAATTTAGTATGCAAATTTAAAGGTGGAAACAAGAAGGGCCCGATATGTATGTAATATGGTTGTATGTTTCTTTGTTGTTGCAAAGAATAGCATACATAAATAATTAAATAAATAATTTTATTTACTATGCTAGTGAAAAATAATCACTATACTAAACATGTATACATACAATACCTAGAGGTGAAGAAGTTTCATAGTTTTCTAAATACAATTAATAACTGTAAGAAGGAAGAAGAAGAAGAAGAAGAAGATGATGAAGAAGAAGAAGAAGAAGAGGAGGAGGAAGAAGAAGAACAAGAAGATGAAGAGGAAGAAGAAGAAGAAGAACAACAACAACAACAACAAGATGAAGAAGAAACTTGTTCAAGTCCACTAAAGACGGATCTTCGTCATAGGATTGAAATATGGCAACTACATAGATTGCGGTAAAATGGTCTAGACGAATGCAAAGGTAAAATTCAAACAAGACAAATAATCTTCAATCAATCAATAATGTTAATGAAATGCATGAGAGGGCTAAACACCACAAATTCATCCCCATGAAAGAAAGCTTGACTTGCAAGAGCAGCTCAAAAGTGTAACTTCTCCTTCTTAATCTTCCATTGCAATGGTGTAAGATTGATATATAACGAGTCGTAACATAGACCTAGCCTTCATAACTGGAGGCGATCATCCATGGAGTGAAAAGTCATAATCAATATGCGGTGCCGGCTCCTTTCGCAAGGCTCGAGCAAGCGTACATCGACCTCTAGCCTATTGAGAAACTCCTCCACAAGTGGTGCAACAATGTCATTACCAAGACCATAAATTTCAAGTTCAATGCACGGCAGCACCGTCGCCTTCGATATTGTGTTACCACCGTGACAAGAAGGAGCAGGGGGATCGATATCATTAACTCCATGGGTTTCCACTTGCAGCCTAAATTGTGCTAACATGAAGTCTTGCGATGCAATCTGCATCACTTGACCATGGTACACATCTAGCTCGCATCCAAGACCTCCTTTGACTATGGCGGAGGTGGTGGCTACCTCCTCTTCCTATAACATGTGCCGCCACACTCCCATTTGGGGGTCATTGGTTTGCCGCTTGTATTATCATTCGCATATCAATTGCCTCAATGGTCATTGGTTTGCCATCAAGATCCAAGTGGTTGTGGAATGGCATTGGCACGCGGGGTGCCTTTGATGACATGTTTCCGGCATGTCGGGGGGAATAAAATGTTTGTATTTTTAAATGGGCTAACCCAGTGTGGGAACTAACTCACTTCCTTTCTAAGCGGTTGATCTGTGTTTAGCATATGTATATCAGACGCTTTAAATAAACATCGAATACGGTTGATGAACTAGAGGAAGAAGTTGATGAAGCATCGCACTAAAGCTCCAATTGTCCCTCGAAATACATATTACTATGCATTGTGGGATGGATCAAGAAGACGGAGTTGCCGCATATTTTGAGATGGCCAAGGACTCAAGGAGGATCGCATAGCGATCCAAGTGGTGGCATGGTACATAATTATACTTTGAAAGCCGGTGTACGCACTTTGGTCGAGGAATGATGCAAACTTGACTATTGCTATTATTCGTGACGTTATCCACACGTATAATGGGTTCCTTCCAAAATTTATATTTGCAATGGATAACACATGCCGAGAATAAGAACGATTGCTTTTGCGTACCTCAATATGCTTGTTGAGGTGGGCACCTTTGAAAAGGTGAAGGTCGGTTCTCGTAGGGCATTGTGATTCGGACTTCTGGGGGTTAGAAATTAGGTAGGGCTTTGTTTTTTGTAGGAGTAAAGGATAAATGGCGGAAAAGGGAAATAAGCATGGGCACTCGGACGGCACTGGAGTATACTCCGGACTCCGGAGTGAGGAAGCGTACAGGGACCTACTATGGTAGGCGCCACGATGCGGATAAGTCCGACCCACTCCAAGACCGAGGCGGGATAAATGCAGAAAATGCTGAGAGTTGGGCCGTGGGAGGCGGACCGGGCGCCGCCACGTGGGCAACTCAGGTGGAAGCAGCATCTGTGGCGGGGAAGTAACCTTGCCGAGGCCGTTATGGCGGTATTCACGCCGCGGACCGCGCGGCACAGAAGACCGAGTACGCGCAAGGCTGAGGGCGCGGGACGTAATAAGCCGCGCACTGCGCGCTACGGATGTGTGGAAGAGGCGCCCGCCTGCCGTTACTCCCACGAGCGGGCGGGGAAGGTCACGCAGCCGAGACACCGCGATCTCGCCCGCACCGCTCGGGCGGTATCTCGTGGACACAGACGCTCGCTCACCGCTGAGGTCGGAGCACAACGCGAAGAAGGCGCAACGTGCTGCCAGCCCGGCTGCGCCATGCAACCAAGGGAGGAGAAGGCGATGGCACCCAAAAGCCCGCGAAGTTTGGGAGCCATGGAACCTTGTGGAGCGCAACATTGTGACCCGCGCTATCCGGACTTTGGGCCTGGCTCCGAGCGGGAGAATTGGTGCAGGAGTGGCATTTGGATGTGTTCCGGATAGTGCGGACATTTGTGTCTCTGGTCGGGAGTTCGCCCAAGATGCCGGGCGGTCAATAAGGAGGTGCGGTCCAAGAACCTCCGGAGGACCCAAGGCGATGGACCTTGAGGTCCCGAGGCGGCCTACAACCGCCCAAAGGAGGAAGAGGGGAGGGTGCCGAGCCCCTCAAGGCGGGGAAGATAGGGCCCGGCCACAGCGATGCTAAGGCTCGACGCAACGACCACCAACGGTTGGTCGATATCCGACTGTTGGACGGTCGAGTAAGGGCGGTGGCGGATCATTGTCCATCGAACCTACTCACCAAGGTGGATCACCTTGGTGATAATCTGATAGTATTCACCTTGCGGCCGGGAAGAAGGCGGTGAGGAAGGATTATCTTCGCCGGTTTAGCGAGGCTTAGCTCGGCCGAAGCCTTAGCCATCAATACGATCCATGTATGGGGGCATTTCGAGCTCCTCAAGGAAGGAGAGCTTGAGCGAGCCCGAAAGGACCGAGGCCCCGCCAAGTGGAGGGCAAGGGCGCCGAGGGGAGGAGGCCGTCAAAGCCAAACGGACTCGGAGGAGGACGATCGAGGATTCCTGACTCCATACGTCTGAACGGACCCCTCACCACCTGTGGAAGTATGGAAGAAATTCCCCGCCTCCCTCCTTCCGTGCCCCAACCAGCAGCCCAGAAGCGGCCCCGACCCCAGCAGCCGCCACGGCCATCACTCCTACCGAGGAGCCCCACGACTGTGAGGGAGCCAAGAGACGCAAGACCACGGCTGGCGGCACCCGGTCGGTGCAGTTTCCCCCTTGCAGGTGAGGCGGAGGAAGCGGAGGACCCAAGGCGATGGACCTTGAGGTCCCGAGGCGGAGGACAGCGCAGCCACGAGCAGTCACATCGCCCGGCGGAAGGGCAAAAGGCTTGCTCCCGACTCTCACCTCCTCCGAGCCCTGTGGAGGAAAAGGGCGAGAAGGAGCTCGCGCCAAAAGGGCCAAGGAGGAAGCTCGGGCTCGGCCTCGGGGACCTAAGGGTCCCGATTAGGTCCGAGAACCCACCGACTTACTCAGGGTATGGAGGTCCTTGCGGACCGTGAGATCACGGCTCCACTACGGACTTTGTGGGAGCCTCACGTGACGTGGAAGAAACAGGGTCAGCTACCGTCATGGGCGGTATGCTCACAGTCTGCGGGATGGCCGAGAAGACCTGGAGGTAGAAGCCACCCGCATGGTACTCCTCCGAGGCGGTTGGAGGAGCCCAGAGGCGAGAAGGAAGGCCAAGCCTCGGCCGATTGAGGAAGGCGGAGGCGAGAGGGAGGTCCGTCCATCCGCAAGGACCGGACCAAATTCCATTGGAGGAGCCCAGAGGCGAGAAGGAAGGCCAAGGAGGCGGAGGACCTCTGCAGGCGGAGGCGGAGGCGAGAAGGAGCTCGCGCCAAAAGGGCCAAGGAGGCGGAGGCGGAGGCGGCCGAGAGCCACGCCAATCAAGGCCGAGCAAGTGGAGGCTCGGTGAAGGTGGCCAAGGAGGCGGAGGCCACGGCCGATCGCGATCACTATCGGCGTGATCGGGCCGGTGGAGGGAGGCGGCCGAGAGCCACGCCAATCAAGGCCGAGCAGTGGCAAGAAGCGGAGGAAGAAGAAGGAGGAGGAGGCCGGAAATCGGGGACCTCGGTGCAGTGCAGAGGTAGAAGGGAGGCGGCAGGAGTTGGAGGACAGTAAGGACACCTTGGAATTACAACTCCAAGATGCGTCGGAGCAGCAAGGAATTCTCAATGGGAGAATCCAGGACTTCGAGCAGGAGATAGAGCGCCTCCAGCTCTGCCTGAAGATGGAGCAGGAGGTGGCGGAGCAAGCGCGGACCAACCAGGCCCAAGAAGCTCGCCACAAGGAGGTAGAGGATCTCCGGACTCAGCTCCGGGAGGTGGAGCAGCAGCGGCAGGAGATGGAGGACCGCAAGGAGACTTTGGAGCTGCAGCTCCAAACTATCATTGAGAGGAATGGTAGTCTGCAGGACATGGTCGCGGAGCAGGCGAAATAAAGCTCCATTGGCGCGGAGTCGGAGGCGATGGAGCAGGGGAGGCGTCGAGATGGAAAAGGGCACAGGTGAAGCCCGCGATCAGCGTGTTGCCGCTCGGAGGCGGGAGATGGCGGAGTTAACGGGAATGGACAAGGAGGCGGAGGAGGACAAGAAGCTGCGGTCGGTGAGGAAGTCGGAAGGGGAGCAGCTGCTATGGCGGGCAAGGCGCGGAGCAGGCGGAGGAGTTGGAGCAAGTGGAGCAGCGGCGGGAGGTGAGGCGACCTGGCAGCCTCGCGGCAACCCGGCTCGGCTATCAACAGCGGGAGGTGGAGCAACAAGCGGGGCTCGGCTCCGGGCATCTATGGCGAAGAGTATCGGTGCTCCGGCACGTGGAAGAGGCAATCCAGAAGTGGATTCGGACTTTGCCTATTACCACGAGCTCAGGAGAGGCCTCTCGGCCACGCATAGGCGGACCTGGAAGGCTCGGAGGAAGAAGGGCACGAGAGACAGGACCCTAGGGGCCTGCTTGGAGACGACAAGGAGGGAGCCCAAGAGGAGCGGGACGCAGGACCCCAAGGTAAGTTCACCACCACCCGATCCGGAGGGGGGTGAGGGGCAGTGCAGAGAGCCAACCCACCAAGACAAGGGTCGGGGTAAGGAGGAGGACCTAGCATCTGAGGTCCACAGGAAGTCCGGAGTTGGAGATCGGACCCGAGGTCCGGACTCGAGGTCCGGACTCGAGGTCCGGACTCGAGGTCCGGACTCGAGGTCCGGACCTTGGAGTTCGGGGCTCGGGTCGACCGGACTCGAGGTCGGGACTCCCGATGAGGAGCCCCTTCGACTTCGCTAGGGGAGCGGTGGCCGGAGGACCCAGGAGGCCGAGGGGAGGATGACGTTGTGTAGCGCGTTGTCGAGCCGCCACCGGTAACTGGGATTCGGGAAAGGAGGGGTCCGCCTCGCGGATCATCCGATTAGGCGCCTTGTGTCGGGAGATTGGACCACCAATCCCAAGGCGGAACCCGGACCTTCCATTACCGTGGCGAAGGAGATAGGAGGAAGAGGATGGTAGGCGGCCGATTAGGGCATCTTGGTGGCCGTCGGCTCGGAATAGGGGTGTAATAAAGACGCCGACCGGCGTAGTATAAGAGGGCCGGGCTGCCACAGATAAATCATCTTTCTTGGTGTTGATGCGTTCTTGCGCACCTTGTGTGTCTTCCTAACGTGAGTCCCGAGTCACCGAAAGGTGCACGGCCCGGAGGGATTGATCGTGGTCCCGTGACGGACCTAACGTGTTGTGGTGTGTGCGGGGAAGGGTGGCGGGGACCCGTGCTCGTCGAGCGCGACCGAGCGGAGCGTGTGAGCCGGAGGGACTCGGAGGCGTCTCGGCGCCGGACGAGAGGCCCGGTGGAGCAGCGGAGGAGGTCCGACTGTAACCCGCGCCTTCTAAGACCGATAAGTGTAGTGAGAGAGGAGGACGAGAGGTGTGAGAGACGGAGCAGGCACTGACAGGTCCTTAAACGCTTGGCCATACCGGCTGTGCGGTGTTGTTGCGAGTAGTTACGTGAACTAAGGGTGTGCGTTAGGGCGGTGGACGTAAAGTAAAGGCGAGAAAGCGCTGAAGCAGCCTATCATTCCTTTGGGAACGGACTTCTTCCTACAACGACACGGATTGTCGCGGTGGCCGTCGGTAGTCGCGCCACATTTTGGCCGTTCTTGGAATGAAATCGTTCCGTAGCGTGGATGCGTGGAGGACGGAGGTAGTTAAGGGCAATTCGAGAGAGGACGTTGTGACCGGCGCTCGCACGAGCCGCGTGAGAGACGACGAGCTCGAGGCGAGACACGATAGCGGTGGTGGGTTGTCGGATCGAGAGGAGGACGCAGACCAAGTCAGCGGCGGTTCCTCATCCCTTGATCGCGATGGCAACAACGCCGACCAAGCAAGCGATTCTCTTTGGAGGTAAGAAGGAGAGGCCGAAACCTTCGTGGAGGATTTCGTGTCACGGGCAAACTTCAACGGAGAAGGTTCGGATCGCGACTCATTCATTGTTCCAAGGTGTCTAGGGGCGGCTCGGTGGTACCGGAGGAAATACCACCGCCTCGAGCACCCCACCGCAAACTTGAGCATTGAAGGATGCCTTCAGAAAGATTCCATGAATCGATCAAGAAGGCTACGCCTTGTCCAAACTCGAGAACAAGCGAGGAAAGACGGAGAAGTTGGGATCGTACATCGAACGGTTCTACGCTACCGGGACCGGCACCCCACTCACACTACCATGCAGGCGGTACGTTGGTTCGGAGCTGGCTTATCCAAGCCAATGGCTAAGCATGCTCGTTGGCGAAGAAAGATGTGAGCAAGGCGGTCCGGGGCGAGAACTATGAAGAATCGATGCACCAACGACGGCCGAGGACTCCTCCGGAGGAAAGAAGAAAAAGAAGCGGGGTCGGACTCGAAGATGAAGAACCCTGACGAGGAGGATGATGAGACCGAGGCACGGAGGAAGAGGAAGAGGACTCAAGAAGAATCCGAGGTCATGGAAGAAGAAGAACCCGCCAAAAAATAAAGAAGAAGCCCGTAGTCGCGGAGGGTGGAAAAGAAGGAGGTCATGATGCCGCACGTGCAGGTCCACCAGCTCCTTTTGAAGGAAGTAGCGGGCCGAGGGAAGATCTAGAGCGGGTAATGAAGAGGGTGGAGGAGTTGACGATCAACCGTGAAGGATAAAGAACGGTAAGGTGGCCACCACGGTCCGACTCATTTGTGGTGTGCGGTGTGTCACCAACATGGGCATTCAAGGCCAACCGCCTCCGCCCGTGAACCGTGTGGAGTATGACTACGGGAAGAGTCAGGAAAGTGGGAGGATGCATACCAAGTGCAAGAAGCAGGACCACGGTATCCCGACGATGTACCCCATGCAGCTGGTCCGTCTGCATCGACCTCCGATGCAAAGACCGCATGGGAGCCCTCCAGAATTCTCGGCGGTGGTGCACTGTGGAACCCGGGCACTACTCCAACGCCCATACCCCACCGCAAGGTAACGGGACTTTGAACGCCTGTGGAGATGGCGGGGGCACATGGCGGGTACCTTGTGTCGAAACCTCGCTCGGACGGTGCGCTCGCCACCCGGCGAGAGCCCCGCCTCGCCTCCCTCCTAAGGCGGCGCATGCAAATTGAAGACGACAACCGGGCGGAGGGGAGGAGGCACCGAGGAGCTCGAACGAGGTGGTACGGGCAAGTTCGCCAAGGAGAAGAAGGCGGACACAGTCTTGGAAGTGTCAACCCGAGTCGCCGAGAAAAGGAAGGAAGAGGCAGTTTAAGAGGAAGAAAAATGGGGATAGTCCCACGGATACGGAGGACGGAACACCTGCGAAGGAAGCCGAACCCGCCAAAGAGGACGAGTTAAACCGGGCAGCTCTGCCAGAAGAAGAAACCTCCCAAAAGCCACCGGGAGTCTCCGGAGAAGCGGACTCACCTACGGCAACGCCGCAGTTTCCACCGGATGTGGTCCGAGAAGTGACCGAGATGCTTCAGGAAGAACTCCGACAGGACCCAGAAGTGGTCCGACCACCACAGCGCAGTGGCCAAACGCTGGAGGAGTCAAGGCGGTGGCGCGGCAGGAGAACCACCCGCCCTTTCAAGGTGGCCGACTTGATGATGGACCAACAACACTTGGTGTCCCTTAGTTGTTAAAAGACAACCAGTATCGGCGAAGTCCGGCCATCGAGCACAACCACGCCGGAACTCCTTGGTGGGAAGCAAACGTGGAGGTAAGGGTCGATCTCATACGGACCACAGGCGCCGATGGTGCGGTGGAAATTGCGGGTGTGTAATTAAAACGTGCCTCTAGACACGGGTCGAGTGAACCTCATCACCGAGGCCACCGCAAGGCAGGGGGGTTCACCACCTTCGAGCCATCCACCAAAACCCTCGTGATGGCGGACATGTCGCGGCGCCCGGGAGTTGTCCGAGTCCAAGCCACCATAGCGGAGCCCCTATACATTAGATTTCGTCATCGGACCGGGACCTCCAGGGTATGAGGTCCTTAGACCTTGGCTGAGCCTCGCTCGAGACAAAACTACACTTGGACGGAAGGAAATACACTTCAAGCCGTGGACTGGGATCCAAGGTGAGGGAAGGACGGTAGCGATTACAGGTAAGGACACATCTGTGGTGGCACCGGCCTGCGAGGGTACACCTCCGCAGAAAAGTGGGGACGATGAGCGCGAGGATACGAATGAGGACTACCCTTTCCCAAAATCACGTGGTCAAGAAGAAATGGACTATCGAGGGACACCTTTGGAGCGGAGGTGATCATTGCTTAGTGGAAGTCGCGGGACGAATAACAAGAGGGGAATCCATGAGGAGGACCAAGAAGTAACTGCACCTCGGACGAACTCTTCCGAGAATGGGGAATGCGTGAAGATGAACCTGGTGAGGATGATGGCTTGGAGTGAGCGGCGAGGAAAGAGAGACAACCCGACGATGTGGAAGGCGATGTGGAGGTTCGCCAGGAAATTCCTAAAATTCGCAAGGGTATGCCATCGAGTTAAACAAGACCTCACCATTGTTGGGGAATTCAGGTGTTGCTTTCAAGGTCACGGACATGAAGGGCATTCAAACAAGGCGAACACCGGATAGATTCGAAGCCGTGAGCGGTGCCTGCTCGGATTAGGCAAGATAAATCAATCCCAAGCACTCGCCAAGGTCAAGGAAGTCCCGGATAAGTATCCGAAGCGTACATCATCTTCCCAATCGTGAATAAAGGAGTGGGTGGCGCCCATTGTGGTCGTGCCGAAGAAGCGGCGGGGCGGGTCTCAGAGAGAAAGCTTAACGCCGCCACGAAAAGGACCATTTCCCATGCCCTTTGTGGGCGACATCTCTTGGACAAGGTGGCGGGCGGAGTACCTACTCCTTCTTGGGCGGCTACTCGGCTACAACCATTACACCTAAGGGTCGGTGGGATAAGACAACATTCACCACGGAGTGGGGACGCTTGCCTACAAACGGAGTGCCTTCGGATGACAGAGCACCCGGATCATTTATGCGGATGGTGACCAATGTCTTCCGGAATTCCCGAGGGACTTCATGGAGGTGTTCTTGGGCGACTTACATGCGAGAGGAGGACAAACACGTGGACATTTGCGGAAGTGTTTGGAACGATGTAGGAGACTCAACTGCTCGCATCCCGAGAAATGCTACTGCATGACAGAGGGAATCTTGTTGGGGCTGTCGGCAAGAGGGATAGAGGTGGACCAAGACAAGGTGAAAGTCATCCGATCCCTGCGGCCCGAACTTGAAGGAGTTACGGGATTCCCGGCATGGTGGGTTACTATAGGCGCATACAAGATTTTGCAAAGAGGGCCTCCAGCTAGAGCTACTCAGAAGGAGGAGGAATGGACCGGACGCCGAGAGGAGGCGGCATTCAGACCTCCAGACCACTCAGTCGGTGCCCGTACTCAAGGACGGGGAGCGATTCCATGTGTGGATGTGTCAGCCATCGGGTAGTGCTCACCAAAAGATGATAAACGGAGGGATCACCCAATCTACTACGCTGGAAGACAGCTCACGAACGCGGAACGGAGGTACACTACTACGGAGCGAGAGGCATTGGGAATGGTATACGCTAAGAAATTCGCACTACCTTCCCGCCCAATGAGTTTGTGTTCTATGTTGATCACTGCCAAGCACTTTGGTGAACAAGGCCGAGACTTGTCGGACGGTGCGAGGTGGATTCTGCTGTGGAGTTCACATTTGAGGTGGAGACTAGGCAAGGAAGCAACACCGGACTTCTTGTCCAGTTAAAGGCAGACATCTGCGGATCGAGGAGGGCCTTCCGGATGAGGAATTGGTGGCGCGATAGAGGAGGATAGAGGAGGAGGACAAACCCTAAAAGGGGCAGCGGACCTGGCGAAGCGGAGAAGGGAGGCGGGCCGGGCGGCCCTCTTATGCGGAGAGCAGTACCTATGGGAGATGGAGCTACCAAGCGAACAGGTCAGTGGCGAGCCTTTGTGCACTACGCCGCCTTTCTTGTATAACGGTTGCATCTTTAAGGTGGGGCCGGATGGCGTGGAACGAAGGTACCTCCAACAGGTGGTAATAAAGGGGATGCACGAAGGACTAGGTGGTGGACATTATGCAGCGCAGGTCACCACCAAGAAAATCTTGGAGGCTGGGTACTGGTGGCCCACCATGTATGGGGAAACACACCAATTCGTGAAGAAGTGTGATGCTTGTCAGCGGATCGGGAAGCCGACTGCCACAACCCAATGGCCGTTAGTGCCCATACTAGCACTAGCGCCTTTTGAGAAGTGGGGCATCGACTTCGTTGGACCTATACAGCCAACGACGAGGCACACACAAAAGCGGTACATTTTGGTGGCAACGGACTACTGCACCAGGTGGGTGGAAGCAGTCGCTACTAGAACGGACTCTGCGAGCACGGTGGCCAAATTCCTCTACGAAAACATCATCACAAGGTACGGGTGTCCGTTGCAGCTAGTAAGCGATCGGGGAACCCATTTCCTCAATGATGTGATAACTGCAATGACGGACTATTTCGGCATCACACATCGTAAAACGGCCCCCTGTCCAAATAGCGGGTGGAGAAGACCAATGGACTTATCCGCCGATCCTCAATAAGCGACGGTTAACTATGCGCACGATCGATACAAAGCCGCCATCGCGCTATGGGCGCTCGTAACGGCAGAAGGTAACCACGCAACGAACTCCGAGACATTCGACCTATGGGCACTCACCCGTTATGCCGGTCGAGTTTGAGGTGCCAACACTCGGGTCATGATGGAAAGGCGCTTAACGGATGAAGAGAGCCAAGCTGGAGGCGGTTGCTAGGGTTTGTGCAAAGATACGGAGGACCGGAAGAGGCGCAATCTGAGTACGAATCAGCAAACTATGGCATGATAGGCGCCTTAGGAATCAGGAGTATGTGAAGGAGGGAGATCTGGCCCTCCTTTACGACAGCCGACATATGCACTTCCCGGGTAAACTCCACCTACGATGGATGGGACCTTACCAAGTCGTACGGGTATACACCAATGGGTCCGTTCAGCTTCGGCAGTTGGATGGTGAATTGCTGCCCACTCGGGTGAACGGGTGGCGGGTGAAAAAGTACCACGCTTAGTGTTGGCGGAGACGCCAACAGGTGAGAAGGGGAGTATGTGGACTACGGACTTCCCAGGGGTTAGAAAATAGGTAGGGTTTTGTTTTTTTTGTAGGAGTAAAGGATAAAATGAGGCGGAAAAGGGGAAATAAGCATGGGTAGCACTCGGACTCGGAGTATACTCCGACCGGAGTGAGGAACGCATCAGACCTACTATGGCGGCGCCAGTAGCAGGATAAGTCCGGACCACCTGTGACCAGGTGATAAGTACGCCAAAGTAACTTAGAGTTGAGCCGTGGACGACCAGGCGACGCCACGTGGGCGACACGAGTGGAGCGGGCATGCAGCGGACGTAACCTTGCGAGGCCGTTATAGCAGTATTCACGCCGCTGCCGGCGGCGTAAGCCAGTGCAGCGGCGTAAGGCCGAGTAAGCGGAGGCGTAAGGGCGAATAAGCCATGGAACCTTGTGGAGCGGAGGAAGAGGCGCCTCCCGCCCGAGTTACTCCCGGCGTGGCGGCGAAGAAGGTCATTTTGCGACCTCGAGACAATTCGCGATCTCTTGCGCTCCATGATCCGGCTCTCTGGCGGTATCTCGTGGACACTCGACGTCTTGGCGGCTCACCGCTGAGGTCGGTGCAGCGAAGAGCGCCGTGCCGGCGGTCTCGACAAGCGGCCTGACAACCAAGGAGGAGAAGGCGATGGCACCCAAAAGCCCGGAAGTTTGGGAGCCATGGAACCTTGTGGAGCGCAACATTGTGACCCGCGCTATCCGGACTTTGGGCCTGGCTCCGGGAAGAGAATTGGTGCAGGAGTGGCATTTGGATGTGTTCCATGGTCCGACATTTGAGTGTCACTCTGGGAGTTGGGAAGATCTTGGCGGCGGTCAATAAGGAGGTGCGGTCCAAGAACCTCCGGAGGACCCAAGGCGATGGACCTTGGAGGTCCTGAGGGCGGCCTACAACCGCCCCAAGGAGGAAGAGGGGGGGGTGCCGAGCCCCTCAAGGCGAAGGGGAAGATAGGGCCAGCCACGGCGATGCTAAGGCACAGGGCCGGACCCTGTGGTTGGTGATATCCAGGACTGTTGGACAGTCGAGTAAGGGCGGTGGCCCGGATCATTGTCCACTGGAACCTACTCACCAAGGTGGATCACCTTGGTGATAATCTGATAGTATTATTCACGCACGCTGCGGAGGAAGAGGGCGGACTGGGAAGGATTATCTTAGCCGGTTTAGCGAGGCTCGCAAGCTCAGACCGAGAAGCCTCGCCATCTGGGCCGCCCCATACCGATCCATGTATGGGGGCATTTCGAGCTCCTCAAGGAAGGAGAGCTTGAGCGAGCGCCCGGAAAGGACTGAGGCCCGCCAAGTGGAGCGGGCAAGGGCGCCGAGGGGAGGAGGCCGACCAAAAGCCAAACGGACGGAGGAGGACGATCGAGGATTCCGACTCCATACTGAACGGACCCCTCACCACCCAGTATGGGAAGAAATTCCCGCCTCCTCCTCCGAGCCCCTCAAGGCGAAGGAAGGCCAAGGAGGCCCAGCCCCGCCGCCATCACTCCTACCGAGGAGCCCCGCCGACTGTGAGGGAGCCAAGAGACGCAAGACCACTTACCAACGCTGCACCCTGGGCCGGTGCCAAGACTTCCCCGCCACCTGAGTGGCAAGAAGCGGAGGAAGCAGAAGGAGGGCAAAGGACGCCTGTGGAGCGGAGGACACTGCAACAGCATCCGAGCCGGGTCCTGCGCCGACTGTGAAGGGGCAAAGGCTTGCTCCTGACCTCACCTCCGAGCCCTGTGAGGAAAAGGGCGAGAAGGAGCTCGCGCCAAAAGGGCCAAGGAGCTCGGGAGCTCGGCCTCGGGGACCTAAGGGTCCCGATTAGGTCCGAGAACCCAGTCGGACTTACTCGGGCTGTATGGAGGTCCTTGGCGGACCGTGAGATGCCGGCCCCGCCACGGACTTTGTGGGAGCCTCACGGCGGCGGCCGTGGAAGAAACACGGTCACAGCTACCGTCATGGACGGTATGCCTGGGGTCTCTGCGGGATGGCCGAGAAGACCCAGGAGGTAGAAGCCACCCGGAGGCGCATGGTACTCCTCCAGGAGCAGTTGGAGGGAGCCCAGGAGGCAAGAAGGAAGGCCGAAGCTCTCGGCCGGATTGAGGAGGGGAAACGCCGGGAGGCTGAGAGGGAGGTCTGGTCCATCCGCAAGGACCGGACCAAATTCCTTCAGCTGGAGGAGCAGCTGAAGCAGGCCAAGGAGGCCCAAGCGCGGGCGGAGGACCTCTGCAGGGGGGCGTGGCCGAGGCGAGAAGGAAGGCCAAGGAGGCGAGGGCGCGGATCCGCGGAGGCAGCCTGACGACCAGCCAAGCCGAGAGGCTCGGTGAAGGTGGCCAAGGAGGCGGAGGCCACGGCGAAGGCCGATCGCGATCACTATCGGCGTGATCGGAACCGGTGGAGGGAGGCGGCCGAGAGAGCCACGCCAATCAAGGCCGAGCAAGTGGAGCAAGTGGAGCAAGGAGGCGGAGGCCAAGACCGGAAATCGGGGACCTCAGGCGCGGAGGTAGAAGGGAGGCGAGTTGGAGGACAAGAAGGACACCTTGGAGTTACAACTCCAAGGCGTCAGGCGACAAGGAATTCTCAATGGGAGAATCCAGACTTCGAGCAGAGATAGAGCGCCCAGCCTCCCTCAAGATGGAGGAGGTGGCGAGCAAGCGCGACCAACCAGCCCAAGAAGTCGCCAAGGAGGTGGAGGATCTCCTGCCCGGAGGTGGAGCAAAGAAGCAGGAGATGGAGGACCGCAAGGAGACTTTGAGCCGCAGCCCAAACTATCATTGAGAGGAATGGTAGTGCGGGACATGGTCGCGAACGCGACCGGAAATAAACCGACCTTGGAGTTACAACCCAAGATGGAGCAGGAGCGGGGCGTCGCGAGATGGAAAAGGGCGAGAAGACCTGTGGAGGTAGAAGGGAGGCGGAGATGGCGAGTTAATGTAATGGACAAGGAGGCGAGAAGGAAGGCCAAGCTCGGCCGGATTGAGGAAGTCGGAAGGCTGCGTTATGGCGGCAAGGAGGGAGCCCCAAGAGGAGCGGGAGATGGAGCAAGTGGAGCACGGCGGCAGCTGCGGGAGGTGGAGCAAGCGCGACCAACCAGCCCAAGAAGTCGCCACAAGGAGGCGGCCGGCTCGGCTATCAAACTGGCGGGAGGTGGAGCAACAAGCGCAGGCTCGGCTCCGGAGCATCTATGGCGAAGGGAGTACGGTGCTCCGCACACGTGGAAGAGGCAATCCAGCAAGTGGATTCGGACTTTGCCTATTACCACGAGCTCTGAGGCGGTAGGGCCTCTCGGAGATAGGAGGAGGGGACCCGGAAGGCCTGAGGGGAAGAAGGGCACGGGAGCACAGGACCCTAGGGGCCCTGCTTGGAGACGACGGCACAAGGAGGGAGCCCCAAGAGGAGCGGGACGCAGGACCCCAAGGTAAGTTCACCACCACCCGATCCGGAGGTGAGGCTGCGGGGGTGCAACAGCCAACCCGACCAAGACAAGGGTCGGGGTAAGGAGGAGGACCTAGCAAGACGAGGTCCAGTGAAGGGGTCCGGAGTTTGAGATCGGACCTGCACGGACCCCGAGGTCCGAACCCGGAGGGACCCACGGACCGGAAATAAACCGACCTTGGAGTTCAGCCCGAGTCGAGACCGACCTCGAGGTCCGGACTCGCAAGAAGGAGGAGCCCCTCGACTTACGCTAGGGAGGGACGGCGGTGGCCCGGAGAGGACCAGGAAGGCCGAGGAGGATGGCGTTGTGTGCGGTCGTCGAGGCCGCCGTGTAACTGGAGTTCGAAGGAGGGGTCCGCCTCGCGGATCATCCGATTGGCGCCTTGTGATTATCGAGATTGGACCACCAATCCCAAGGCGGAACCGGACCTTCCCACCGTGGCGAAGGAGATAGGAGGAGGAAATAGGATGGTAGGCGGCGATTAGGCATCTTGGTGGCCGTCGGCTCGAATAGGGGTGTAATAAAGACGCCGACCTGGGCGTAGTATAAGAGGGCTCTGCCACTGAATAAATCATCTTTCCTTGGTGTTGATGCGCGTTCTTGCGACCTGTGTGTCTTCGATAACGTGAGTCTGAGTCAGGCGAGCCACGGCTCGGAGGATCGATCGGTCAGTAGCGGACCTAACGTGTTGTGGTGTGTGCGAGTGGTGGCGGGACCCGTGCTGCGTCGAGCGCGACCAGCGCGCGGACGGCGTGTGAGCCGGAGGACTTGGGAGGCGTCAGGCGCGGACGGAGGCCAGTGGGCAGCGGAGGAGGTCCGGATCGTAACCCGCGCCTTCCTTAAGACCGATAAGTGTAGTGTGAGAGAGAGGAGGACGAGAGGTGTGAGACGAACGAACGGACGCGAACGGGTCCTTAAACGCTTGGCCATAGCTGCGGTGTTGTTGCGAGTAGAGAGGCGTGAACTAAAATGTGTGCGTTGGGAGCGAGTGGGCGTAGTAAAGCGAAACACTTTGGCAAAATGTCATTCCCTTGGGAACGAACTCCTTCCTACAACGACACGGATTGTGCGCGGCTGGCCGTTAGCAAAAAGTTGCGCCACGGGCATACACGACCAAGTGGACGGATGTCTCTTGCTTTTCTAAACATCGCACAAGGAGGTGAAAACCCTACCGGCTATGGAAACCTTGATAAGCAGATATCGTAACCGGAGGTTCAGTGTTGACCGAGGTTCCGGATTCGAGCGTATGTCGCTATAACAAAGGCGCAGGATATCAAGAGTTGGTGCGGTGAAACAATTGAACAATCTATCGCTTCAACATCGTTTCAAAATCACACGAGAGAAACAATCGTGGGAAAGTACTTGATTATCCGGAAATAGCGGATTCAACCTCCTCGGGAGTCAAGATGGCTTGAGTTCTGGCGTTGTTGACGATATAGCCCGGCACCTTTGATGGCGCTCAAGCCAAGGACAAAAGAGGTGGTGTTGGATGAGCGCTATTCGGGGGTTGCTGCGGAAAGGAATGCTAAATCTACCAACATATGTCAATGACGAAGAAGAACAATGGTGGACAATGTTCTGGAAGGATCAGGAGGAGATTGCATATATCGTAGACAACAATATTGGTCTTGTGCTGGAAAAACCATGGAAGTGGTACGACAGAGCAACAGCCGATGCAATTCACTGTCCACCTCCAGTGGCAGGGGTTGTTGTTCTAGATGAAGCATTGTTGCGGGAGATTCCCCAAAGGGACATGTACTTATGTTGGAAATAAAGCCAACATTAGGATAAAGAACTTAGGGTTTCATTAAGTGAACCGTTTCAGAGTTTAGTATTTAAACAGTATACACATACAATTTTGTATTCAATTTATTGTTTTGTATCAAGTTTTGTTGCACCAAACTACTCTCCGTAAATTCTCATGGTATCGAGCTCCAAATGCTCTCTACTTGTCTCAAGGCATAATGCACGGGGTAGACCTCGTGCGATCGATGTCAACAAAGGAGGCAGCGTTGTGGTAGTACTAGTAGGCTACATAACACAAACCAAGTTCCTATAGACTGCTCGGATGCATGACGAGACTAACTACCCCGACATACGGCTAAGACAGTGGGTTGCTAGAAATGAGGGCACAGCAAGTTCCAGAGCGCGTGCCATCAGGCTGCAGCAGTTGAGAACCTCTGAAGTAGATTCCCTCTACCGAGCCCGGTGCATAGCTAGGAACCAGCCTGATCCTCGTTCTCAACCATTCGTCAAGCGTGCCGAGGAGGAATCCACAATTTCAGCCTTATTCCCCAACACACCTAAATTCTGTCCTATTGCTGACTGGGAATTACAAACTTTTGATGAAGTCTGCAATCATCCAAATCACAGGACAATTAGGTGGGCGGGAGAAACATCTGCGTGACAGCCCATTGCTGGAAAATCTACTTCCTACAAGAAGCAAGTTGTGAGATTGGTCGAAGACAAGCCAATTTCGGTGGAGGTTCCCTTAGGGACTTCCCTTGAGAAACTCCTCTTCAATCAGCACATCTTGAGAGACGGTGTCGCCGCCAATCTGCGCCGACACTCAAATTTCCAGGTGTGACATCTCAGTTACTGGAATGATGCGTCGATGGATCTTGGCCAAGGATTTTCCACGAATTCTTGCCCGAGCGGAGATTCCATCCGACCACACTTCGGGCGGGAGAGCCGAAGTGCATCGTCGTGGCTCTTGGCGTAGATTCAAAGCGCCACAATTGCATTCTTGACTCTTGGCCCGCTTGCATCTCTTTGCTTTTGTTTGGTCCATCAAGCGGCGTATACATTCACAAGACTAAGAAGTGTCGGTTGAAACCCTAACTAAAGAACTCAAACGATACTTTTGAAAAGTTGTGTCTTTTCTCACTCACACCTTTTCGCATCCAGAAGTCGAGATTAGCCTGGGGGAATTTGAATACATCGGTGTCCATCCCTCCCGGCTCCCCTCAACTAGCCCCCTGGACACGCATCGTTAGTATCACATGAGTATCATTTAGGATTAAATACATCGGAGCATAGCTAACCTAGTTATTTTTCCTTTCAAGCCATAGTTTTGAAAGGGACTTAGCCATTTTACGCATGTCCGATACCTATAACGCACATAGTGCATCTGACATCAGCTTAGGTGCGGCCTTAGATCCCTCCGATCATACCTCCACTTCATTGAGGGGGAGGGGAAGAAGACTGCGTGCCGATATACCTATTTCGGAATTATCTCGCCACTGCTACCACAAGTAGACAAACCATGGCTACAGTCCTTCTTTCACATCGAATTGAAAGAAAAGGATAGGTTCAGCAGGCTACCATGTGTGGAAAGTACGCATGAAAGCTCTCCAGCCCGAGGAGTCCGGAGGTTGTGGGTGGAAGTTTTGCGAACGACCCTCAAGCTGGCGACCAAGGATAAAGATGGGTGACTCTCAGCAGTAGTTGTAGCTACCATCATCAATGGCTTGATTCACTCCTTGTTCACGGCGTTGAGCACGACAAAGGGTATAGAGATCCGAATCACCGGCAAAACCTATCGTTACTAACATCATGACCAAGTGTCTTTGTGTAGAATTTTACGCTCTAAGGATGAAAGACGGAGATAAAGTGGGAGGTTTTACCAGCAAATTTCGCCACCTCCGTGCTCAGCTTGCTTCCTACAATTATAAGATTGAGGAGGAACACGCTGTGGTCCAGCTGTTGAGCAGTTTGCTAGCATCACTTCAACAATTTGTCAGCTCGTACAACGGACCTCTGTGTACATCACAGGCTGCTGTTGCCGCTGGAAATGCAAGCATCCTCACTGTCGATGACATAGTGGCTGCTCTGCATCAGGAGGAACAAAGCCGATTGTTTACAACAGGAAACACAAAGTCCAAAGCTGACAAAGTGTTGGCAGTAAAATTCAAGCCCACTAAAACAAAAGGCAAGTACATTTCAATCACTCGATCTGTTCCTTCAAGCACAAAGAAACAGAAGCGCAATTGGTGTGGAGCACACAGCCAGCCTTGTTGCCGCAAGAAGAAGGCGGGAGCCCCAGTGAGACCACAGACAGTCGATAGCATGAAGGACAAGGGAGATACTGGAAAAGCAACATTGAAGATCTTAACAGTGTGCCTCACAAGCACCGTTCATGATGTTGGTGACTGGTATCTCGATTCGGGAGCTACCACCCACATATGCAACGACAGAACTCTGTTCTCCACGTTGGCCCTGCGCCACATGAAGGACAAAGTCTTGTTAGGAGATGAGCGAAGTGACACAAGCTTGCAAGTTGAAGGATATGGTACCTGCACTTTCCTCCTCAATGATGGGTCCATGCAGGACATCGATGGCGTTCGGTACGTACCAGACATGGCGAAAAATCTTCTGTTGATGAGTAAGATCATGCAGATGCGCACGTATGAGATACGTGTAATTGATGATGCTTGCTTCTACGAATCTCTCGATTCATTCGAGGCGTTCTAGACCATGGCTTGTATAGGCTTGAGATAAGATGTCTCCCACAGTCTGCTCACCATGCAGTGTTCACAGTTAATATGAAATCCAGCCAGTTGGCTACACTGCACGCTAGGCTAGGGCATGCCAGCGAAATAAGCTCATTGATATGTCTAATCTTGGTTGTCATGGAACCCTTACCTAGTTGTTTCAAGGATCTTCCCATTTGTGAGTCCATACTTGCAAAGAAGGAACTTCCATTCCCTAAGAGCATAGGGCTACCAAGGTGTTAGAGCTTGTGCATGCTGATATCTCTGGGAAGATACACACCCCTTCCCTAGGGGGTGCTCTCTATTACCTGACATTGACAGATGATTTCAGCCGGTACTCCTGGACGTATCCGATGCACCTGAAAAGTGAAACACTGAGTTATTTCAAGGACTGGCTTCTCATAGTGCAGCATGTTTCTGCTCAAGATCCTGGACAATGGAGCGAGTTCGTCAATCAAGCTTTGACGATTACTTATCGAGCGGGGCATTAGCGGCGGATTGTCCCTTATACTCAACAACGAATGGCGTGGCGGCGCAAAAATCAAACCTTGCTTGGTATGACCGAGTATGTTCTGTGGGCGGCTTGCCTCAAGCATATTAGGCGGTGTCATCGCTCACGTACATCTTGAACAGGGTCCTTACCAGCTCGGTTAAAGGGAAAACTCCTTTTGAAGTGTTTTGGAACAGGAAGCCTAGTTTACTTCACTTACGAGTGTTCGGCTCCAAGGCTTTTGCTTTTGTCCTGACAAGCGCAAAAAGTTAGATAACCGATCGCGAAGTCTCATCTTTGTGGGCTATAGCGAGCATGTCAAAGCGTATAAACTATATGACCCTGACACGCAGGCACTGGTCTTAGCACGCAGTGTTACTTTTGTGGAATCTATAGCTGGCTCTCCACATGCCGTCCCTACGAGGAGCATCATTGGATGAGGACACGGATGCGAATCGTTACCTTTCCTTGATGTTGCCCCACAGTATTCTTCTGCGAGATCCATCGGACTGCGCAAAATGATGCGACTGTCATTAGATCGGGCCCGGTGATGCGATCGGATGCGGCTTGGAGGATCACTACGGGCGGAGGTGGCTGGAGATCAACCTCTGATCAAGATGCCGATCGGGATTTTGTTCTTCACGACCGAGTTTTGTTGATTGTTCGGATCGGCCCAGGCTCGACTGAAACCGAGCCCCTCGACCGTGGAGGAGCCCCATATCAGTCCGTGGATTTCGGACATCCTCTGCAGTTTATGGTGCTACCGTTGACATCCTTCCAGCTGTGGAACCCAGTTCTTATAGGCAGGCCATGCAAGGACCTGATGCTTCCAAGTGGCAAATTGCAGTGGAGGACGAGTACCAATCCTTGCTTAAGAACAAGAGTTGGGATCTTGTCGATCTGCCCCCTGGACGCAAGCCTATCTCCTGCAAGTGGGTTTTTAAGTTAAAACTGAATGCACAAGGAGAAATTGCACATTATAAAGCAAGACTTGTGGCCAGGGGATTTACCCAAATCGAAGGCTTGGACTATCAGGAGACCTTTTCTCCTGTGGTTCGTTCACAATCTATCAGGATCATCCTTGCCCTTGCGTGAATTGGACCTGGATCTACAACAAATGGACGTTTGCACGGCATTCCTCTATGGTGCTCTTGATGAGGACGTATATGATCGAGAGGATATGAGGATCCCGCACACCCCACCAAAGTTCAAGCTACTAAAATGCATTTATGGTTTAAAAGCGAGTGGTAGGGTTTGGTATACAACCATGCACGTTTACCTCATACATATCTCTTTCGTCGAACCCACTCCAATGTGTATAGGCTGAGCAGAGGTGAGGACTTCGTGGTTTTGGCGTTGTATGTAGATGACATCATCCTCGCAACAAACAGCCAATCTCTGTTAGCTGAAGTAAAACACATGTTGAGCTCCAAGTTTGAGATGAAGGACATTGGAGAGCTTAAATATTGCCTTGGGGTTCAGATCCTAAGGATACGAGAGGAAGGCCTGATTATTGTTCACCAACACAAGTACATGAACGACATTCTTCGGAAATTCAAACTTGATGAGGCTAGGCCTGCTACCACTCCCTATTCTACAGGGGTCAAGCTTACCAGTTTACAGTGCCCGCAGACTCCAGAAGAGGTCCAGGATATGTACGATGTACCCTACAGGCACGCTGTAGGTAGCTTAATTTTTGTTGCTAACTGGACCAGGCCGGATATTGATACTCCGTTAATGATGCTCGCGATTCTTGGAGAAACACGCGAACTGTGGAGATTAAGAGGATTTTAGGTACCTAAAGGGTACCCATACATATGGACTTTTCTGGAAGTGGCAAGGAAACTTACACTTCGGTTTTACGGATCGATTGGGCATCGACGATTCGGAAAAGCCTTCGACTTATTGTTTCCTGCTCTCATCCTCAGCCGTGAATTGGTCTTGCAAAAAGCAGTCCTCAATAGCCATGTCATCAACATAAGCAGTATAAATCCCTAACAGATGCTTCAAAGGAAGCCGAATGGGAAAGAACTTTTCTGCATGACTTAGGGCAAACTCAGAAAGCACCTACCTCAATTCTCTGTGATAATATGTCTGCACTTGCCCTCGTAGCCAATCCCAGTTCCAGCACATTGAATACAAAGACCACTACATCGAGATGTTGTGGAGCGTGGGCTGAAGGTTGGTTACATAGGCCTGAGAGGACAACGTGGCGTATGTGTTAACAAAGGGTTTGGTGAAGTATAAACACTATAAGCATCTGTCAGGCTTGGGCCTGGCTGACTATTCTATGCACATGGACAGGCAGTGACTTATCTGAAGGTTGGGGTGGGAACCCGAAGGTTCCCTAGGTGTTGTTGATTGGTGCCTTCGACATCTTCGCAGACACATATAACTGCACATGCCCCACGCACACACAGTTAGGTCAGATGCGGTGTCAGTCCATGAGGAAACAGAGGGAGCAACAATGCTGTGCTGCACGAAGGATGAAGCTTACCTTAGTATTTAATCTTCCTGCAGTACGGTGCCCCCTACAAAGATGGCTTCACATCCTGCTCTTCGTCATCAACTGGCGCAGGCCCTTCTCCAAAGAAGGATATGCTCCGGCTCACGATCCACCGGTAGCTAAGCGCAAGCTGCGACTAGGCGGCGCAAACTCCAGCGGAAGTCAGCTGAGTGCGGGTCCCTCTTCTCGAGGTGCTTGGGCCCCTAGAGCAGTCCGAGGTTGATTGGCTGTTCATGTATGCAAGCTCCTCCAATGACCCACATTTGAGCCATCGCAGTTTTCCCTGGATCTCCTCCTCTCCCGATCTTGCTCGGCGGCCGTGCCCTATTTCTCCGTGGCGTCTTCTCCGTCGACATAGACTTTGCCATCGCGTGCATCTGCAGCGAGGCGATGGCGTGAGAAGCATCGCAGCGGTAGGCGAGGGAGATGTTGGCGGCGGCAGACACTTGCGCGAGGACGTAGTCCGTCGTTTGCGTAAGGGGTTTTACGCTTGGGTTTGGGTTACGCCGTTCTGTGTGGAGGGATCCTGTTCCGTGATGGGTTTGAATACACGTGTCGTCGTGGAAATGCACGTTAAATGCCTAAAGTTGCTTTAGAGGGAGTGTTGGAAATAAAGCCAACATTAGGATAAAGAACTTAGGGTTTCATTAAGTGAACCGTTTCAGAGTTTAGTATTTAAACAGTATACACATACAATTTTGTATTCAATTTATTGTTTTGTATCAAGTTTTGTTGCACCAAACTACTCTCCGTAAATTCTCAACTTAGGACCCCACCAGGGTGCTGATCGTCAAGGACAAGAGTGTGAAAGGATGAATGGGGATATCATGGAGATAGAGAAAGGCATGTTCATTATAACGCCTTGTGAGGGTGAAATACACAACAGAGCTTTCTGGCTCGCAAAGGTTGTGGAAGTCCATTTCACCGCACCTGATCCTTACTTACTTGTGCATTGGTGGAGGCAGACCAACGACGCATCTGGAAGTATATGGCGGAAGTCATCCTCGAGTTGAGAGCGAAGGCCGTCACCGAAAGGAAGAGGGGCAAACAACACAATCCACCTAATATCTGAAGTTATTCGTTCGAAAAGCAGTTATCGTTATTATGGGTTCAGTGAACGTAAGGAAACATCTCATGCAGACAAGAAAGCGATCAAAGAGAAGATGAGTGCTCTGAGCCCACCTCAAGCGCAACCCGGATGGTGTAATGGGCGATGAATCGACGGCCGACATATATCGCGAGGGACTCGAGTCAGCGAGGAATGATCGGAATATGTGCCTTGTTAGTAACGGGTTTGCAAGGTGCCTTGTCCTGACCACTCGGAGGAAGCAACTTTGGTTCATTTTGTAGGTTCGCGTCCATGATCGTGTGCCCGTCGGCAAATGACTAGTCCTCTAAGGCCGGATCGCTGATTGTTTGAAGAAGTGAGTCCTGATTGGCATCGAAAGTCATTCACCGTTGGCGCCACGTAGCTGCCTGGACAAGTCCCTTCGGGCGGACGTGGGCGCCGGCATGCGGCGCCCGGATCGGTGATTCTTCCGTCGGCCGTCCTTTTAACCCTATCGTTGTTCAAAACCTCGTCACCATGTGCATATATGGGTGTATAGCAAGAGTATACATATGTTACGCATTCCCTCAAAAGGGGCCCAGTGTCGTTGCCGGTCATTAACGGATCCTAATCGTATCGCATGGTCTAAGGACATGGGCATCGTTTCTAGCAAAACAATGCTCGTGCGATTTGGCGGACCTTCTTGCATGTGTCGTCATAGCATGTGGTGATGGCCGACACACTTATTACATGCCATCTTGTATGCTCAAATATGGCCTGTCGATACCCATCGAAAACCCTGTTTGCCGTATATTCAACTGAAAAGCCGCTTCATGTATATTCAGCCGCTTCAAATATTATGGTGTTTTCTTCTTCTTCTTCTTCTTCTTCTTCTTCTTCTTCTTCTTCTTCTTCTTCTTCTTCTTCTTCTTCTTCTTCTTCTTCTTCTTCTTCTTCTTCTTCTTCTTCTTCTTCTTCTTCTTCTTCTTCTTCTTCTTCTTCTTCTTCTTCTTCTTCTTCTTCTTCTTCTTCTTCTTCTTCTTCTTCTTCTTCTTCTTCTTCTTCTTCTTCTTCTTCTTCTTCTTCTTCTTCTTCTTCTTCTTCTTCTTCTTCTTCTTCTTCTTCTTCCTTCTTCTTCTTCTTCTTCTTCTTCTTCTTCTTCTTCTTCTTCTTCTTCTTCTTCTTCTTCTTCTTCTTCTTCTTCTTCTTCTTCTTCTTCTTCTTCTTCTTCTTCCTTCTTCTTCTTCTTCTTCTTCTTCTTCTTCTTCTTCTTCTTCTTCTTCTTCTTCTTCTTCTTCTTCTTCTTCTTCTTCTTCTTCTTCTTCTTCTTCTTCTTCTTCTTCTTCTTCTTCTTCTTCTTCTTCTTCCTCAAGTTATTAATTGTATTTAGAAAACTATGAAACTTCTTCACCTCTAGGTATTGTATGTATACATGTTTAGTATAGTGATTATTTTTCACTAGCATAGTAAATAAAAATATTTATTTAATTATTTATGTATGCTATTCTTTGCAACAACAAAGAAACATACAACCATATTACATACATATCAGCCCTTCTTGTTTCCACCTTTAAATTTGCATACTAAATTGTGCTAACATGAAGTCTTGCGATATGCAATCTCGCATCACTTGACCATGGTACACATCTAGCTCCGCATCCAAGACCTCTGCACTTTTGACTATGGCAGGTCGTTGGCTACCTCCTCTTCCTACATGTGCCGCCACACTCCCATTTGGGGGTCGTTGGTTTGCCGCTTGTATTATCATTCGCATATCAATTGCCTCAATGGTCATTGGTTTGCCATCAAGATCCAAGTGGTTGTTTGGCTTAGTGGTTCGACGAGCTTTCGCGATGAAGAGAACCACAATAATAGGGTTGCAACAAAGTCGGGGCTCAAGTATCACAAAGTTAGAGACTTCAACTTAAACTGAGACAAGATCGACAACAAAATCCAAATGTAAAATTGAAGTTCAAAACCGCCCAATCATATATCGACAAGCTAGGGCACAAGTAACACTAAATATGCACAAGTTCCACTAAGTACTTAAGCATCTAACTGCACACCAAAGTGTGTAGTTACAAACCTTGAGGTTAAGTAGTGCGATTGTCTTGCTACAGTTATCCAGAAGTCGTGTGTCAACACCTCCGGAGCCCCGCCTCGAGAACCTCTCGTCCTTGGCAACAGTTGCGTCCCGCATTGGATGACGAGCACCGCCACGCCTTGCTTTCTTTTTATTGAGCTTGATCAAGTCATCAAGACTCAATTTGCCTTCCTTAGCGGCAGCGGTTCCATACATATGGTGACCGCCACCGTGGTCCTTTGCCTTAAGCTTGATCAAGTCATGCTTATTCTTTTTATTGAGCTTGATCAAGTCATCAAGACTCAATTTGCCTTCCTTAGCAGCAGCGGTTTCATGCATGTGGTGACCTGGCTTTGCGTGCATTTTTTTGAGCTTGATCAAGTCATCAAGACTTAGATGACCACAACGTTGTCTTAGGTCCTCGAGCAACTCATAATTATTGCTTGGTCGCGAGGAATTCATTATTGCTTGGATGTTTGTGCTCTATAATGTATTTAAAATTGGTCAATATGGATTATTTTGTGAAAATATATTCAACCGTGGTGGTTGCTCTCAATATCCTAGGCAAATCAATTGTTAGGAGTTCTCGAGGTGGAACCCTTGCAAGGATGAGCAATTTTACCGACCACTTATTGTTTGATAGATGTTCAATTTTACCGACCACTTATTGTTTGATAGATGTTCAATTTTATAGACCACTTATTGTTTGATAGATGTTCAATTTTATAGACCACTTATTGTTTGATAGATGTTCAATTTTATAGACCACTTATTGTTTGATAGATGTTCAATTTTAGACCACTTATTGTTTGATAGATGTTCAATTTTATGACCATTTATTGTTTGATAGATGTTCAATTTTACCGAGCACTTATTGTTTGATAGATGTTCAATTTTATAGACCACTTATTGTTTGATAGATGTTCACGAGGTGGAACGTGAGGATGAGCAACTTAACAAACCACTTCTTGTTAGGCTTTCCTAAGGTGCAACGCTGCAGGTGGGCAACTCAACCAACCACTTAGATGATGGCTCCTTTATAGATGACCTTGAATACTAGATACTATATGTGATATTTGATATTTCCTTTCTAGCATCTTCAAATTGTTTTTCTTGTGATAGGTACTATAAATGGATATTTGATATTTCCTTTATGGCTCAAGTTGTTTTTCTTGTAATACATACTATTAATGGATATATGATATTTCCTTTCCAAAGATGTTCTAATTGTTTTCTTGTGGTAGCGATATTATATTTATATTTGGTATTTTCTTTTGTGGTATCTTTGAATTTCTTTTTCGTATTGGTCCATCTTAGTAACAAAATGGCATGGTTGTGCAACTTAATAATTAAGTCTCCTCACCTTGCCTTCTTAATGTACAACATGTCAATTGGAGAACTAAACTACACCAAATCAGGAATAGAAGTTGATGTGGGAAATAGTTACCACACGTGATTAGACAAAGGCATTTGTTTCGTTGATGAACTTTGTGACGTGAACTAAGCAATGTCATGCCTAACACTTCAGCCCAAATGTGGTAACATGGTCATAGTTTTAACCTTATCAATGTTATGAATTGCGTACTAAACTTACGTCAACTTAAGGCTGGCCTTGATTGCCACGAACCTTTTATGTTGAAGCTCACGATGGCCTCCCAAAACCTTCTTACTAAGGGCTGTCCATGGCATTCAAACCTTCATCAAAAGGAGCCATTCAGATATCTAGTTTCGGCACCGAATCTTTATCAAGGTGCCCAATATTGCAAGGCGCAGCAATTAGGAGACCCCAATACTTTAGTGTAGATGAGACCATCCAATTTGTACACTTTACATAAAGAACTACTCATCATATTATGATTTCAAGGACTATCAAACTCATGAGAGCGTAAAACAAACCTAGACTTGTAGGATAAGAGGTTAGTCGTAGAGACTTTGCGTTGTGGAATAGCAGGTTTGACCTACTTTGGGCTTTTCTTGTGAATACATAAGCATTGGGATTCTCATCTTATCTCCATTTTCAAATTTCATGGCCAAACGGAAAAAAACATGACTACAATAATATAAATTAAACCACTAGCACAACAAAATTAAGGCATAATAAAGCAAAAAAGAATAAAACATAAAACATAAAACAAAACAAAACCTCAAACAACGGCAAAACNGAGTCCCAGCCTTGTTTTGATCGTGCAGTAGGTACGCTTTGTCAGCTGGGTTGAAAGTTTTATGTAACGATTTGTTGACGGCGGGCGGCATGCGCCTTCACCTTCAAAAGCCTTTAACGGCTTACGCCCAAAACGCCTATTTCAAGGCAACCACCATAACTAGAGGCGATTTCTAACTAATGGAAATTGCATTGAGATGACATAACACCCATCCCTTAGAATCAAATCATGCTTAATCATGCATTATAGGTACTGTCAAGATTTGAACATGAGGGTTTCTGATTTGCGGAAGAGGGTTTGTATATTCAGCCGCTTCAAATATTATGGTGTTAGACCTTTGTGCGTCTTCTTGCTAACGTGAGTCTGAGTCCGAGCGTGCACGCTCCGGAGAGATTGATCGGGGTCCCGCGACGGACCTAGCGTGTTGTGGTGTGTGTGTGGGAGGAGGATCGGGGATCGTGCTCGCCCGCAGCCGAGGCCCGATGAACGGACCGGAGCGAGCGAAGGGACTGGAGTCAGAGCCCTGGACGAGAGGCCCTAGAACGACCAGGAGGTCCCGGGGCAGGTAACCCGACGTCTTTCCTAAGACCGATAAGTGTAGTGTGAGTGAGAGAGGAGACGAGAGGTGAGTGTGACGTGGAACGAAAGCGACAACGTCAACGCTGGGCCATACCGGCCTGCAAGGTGATTGTTGCGTAGTTAGACGTGAACGATGAATGTGCGTTGGAACTAAAAGTGACGAGAATCGCTTTGAACGCAACGAAAGCTGTCATTCCCTTTGGGAACTGACTCCTACAACGACACGGGGGCGCTACCGTCACCAAAGTCGCGCCACAATCCTCCTCGTACTCTAGAGACCATCCATGAGACTTTCATGTTGGAGTTTGAGAGGTTAGGGTTCGCCCGGTGATGCTGAGTTAGGTATAGGTCATTGAAGAATAATTATTGTTTATGTGTTGACTCATGCTAGGGTTAGTTACCTTAGTTTAGTTAACCTATCTGATGTGTAAACTAGGTCTAGTCACCTAGTACCCTTTCGGTAGGGTTGTGACTCTTACGAGTAGACGTAACACTTGGTATCTTAATTAGGTTGTTTTAAGCATAAGCAAGTTACTCTTTATTTGATCTTTCAATTCAATCAACAATGTAATTGTGTTTTATATAATTTAGTTATCCAATTCACATAAAATCTTCATGGTATCAGAGCAGGGATAGATGGAGATGCATCTAGTATGCACACACAAATTTTCTGCATTAGAAGATGTGCAGAAAGATGTGTTTTATTATTGTTTTGAATAATAACATGTTCTTGAAAAGGAACTTTTAAAGAAACATCAAGAAATGAATTTTGTGTTGTTTTCTTTAAAAATCTATACAAATTCTGCTAGGTAGGTAGCCATTCTAGCGCATTCATTGAATTGCTCCTTGAGCAATTGCAATGAACATACACTAGAACAATGCCCAATGGGCAAAATTATATATAGAAAACAAAAGAAATATAAGATGCACTGCACTTATAAAACACAATCGCTCGCACATGGCCAATTTAGATGCGCACCAGCACAGAACACCGCTACTCGTAATCATCCTAGGCAAAATAGGTCAAGAATGGGCACACAATTGCTTCTCGCATTCGCATCCTACAATGGAGCCAACAAAACCAAAATAGACCTATGCAAATTGCTGATCCGAGACGATTTAATACTATTGTGGAATTTCTCTATCCTCAAGAGCGTAATCCGGTGTTTACTCTTCCTCCAAGAAATCCACTAAATTTGCGGCGCGTGTACAAAGAGCTTTTGATGGAAACGCAGCCCCGTGGTTTCATCACAACTCGTCGCCACAAACACGTGTCGCAATAATTAATCGCATCAAGCAAAATGTGATAGTGACGCACACAATTAATGGACACTTGTCTACGCAAGCGACTGGATCCGAAGGAGCAAGTTGCACACTTGGACTACAAGTCGTTATGCCGCCCGAGATGCTCAAAAATCCAGTGTTAAACACTCGTAAACACGCAAGTAAGACAAATCGTGAGCGAAGCTTTAGCTCACTTAACTCGTGTCCATCTTGCTCCACGATGCCTACAATAGGTTCGAGATGAGGAGCTCCAAAATTGCACGAGGAGGATCTCGATCAAAACCGCAACGCCGTAATCAACAAGCGTTATGAGCGTGTCCGATCGATTTTGGGGATATATTCAATAATGAATTTGAACCCGAGGTCGAACAACAAGCCATAAACATGGCGACGCAATTTCAACTCCAAACTATGGAGGTAACAAATCCTTCAAGGAGAAGGATCGGTTCAATGGCAATGACTTTGACATATGGCAGATCCGGATGGAGGGCGTCCTTGAAATGAGGGGCCTGCTAAAACATGCAACCGGAAAGGTAGTGAAACCAGACGAGGGATCTTCAGGAGAAGAAGAATGGTTAGCTAAGGATAGCGGAGCCAAGTACCTCATTCGCAGTGGCCTGACAACTGAAATGTTGAGGCATGGGGTGGAAACTTCAGAAATCATGAATCGCCTAAAGGAACTCTACGCAGCGTAACATGGTCGCTGACATGCTTTAAGAAATTTCAGAACTTGAGAATGAAGGATGGGGACTGGAGAAGCACGTGAGTACCTTTAGGACCCTAGCCTCCCGCCTGTGGTGCCTCTAAAGTTGCCATCAAGGATGATGAGATGGTGATGAGGCTCCTTCTTCGCCTCGAGTCTTGGTCACACTGTGACCTCCCACATGCCGACACAAGCTACACCGCAAGCAATAGAGATGCGAGATGTCATTCTCACAACTTGTGAGTTCCATGTCGCAAGAAGAGGCGTAACTAATCACAAGAAAGGTGGAAACAACTGCCCTCAACACACCTCAAATCAAGGCGAGGAGGCAAGAAATCCTTCTCCAAAGGAGGTGGTGGAAATCCTTCCAAGGGGAGGTAGCGTGCGGATCCTCATCTCGAAGAAGATTAAAGCTGTGCACCCGCAATCTGCAAGCCGCCTCGACATTGGGAAAAAGAGTGTCGCAAGGATGACAACCGATTTGTCACCTATATCCTCGAAGAACAAAAGCGAATGTTTCTCCTACTTCAAGGAATACATCAAATTAGAATGACAGAAAAACTCAAGACACGAGATCCGATAATGGCGGGAATTTACATCTAATGAATTCCAGTATCAGAAAGATGAAGGCATTGACGCCAACTCACCGTCGTATACACTCCACAGCAGAATGGAGTGGCAGAGCGCTTGAACCTCACATTGCAGGAGATGGTCTCCTCATTGTTACATGATGCTCATTTGCCACTTTGGGGTGAGGCTTTGATGACTTCAACTTTTCTCTGAATAGGTTACCACCAGCTTGAAGGCAAAACTCCTTATGAGGCTTTACGGAAGCCCTATTCAACACTTGAGGACCTTGGTGTCTCGCATGCCTTCATCCCTAAGCGAAACGCGATAAGTGCCGATAAGTCATAAGCGCTTATCTGGGGTATCTGGAGGATTAAAGCTTACAAGCTATATGATGTCCCACAATAGAGTCATCTATGCTGAGTGTTACATTTGATGAAACGACTTGGGCGTCTGGGAGCACACACTCATGTTCCCACTCAAGTGGAGGAAACCTATGAACTCTCTCACTATGACTGACAGATCATGGCACTCATACTCCACCTTGAGGAACATGCTCCCAGGAGGGCAATCAGCGATGTTAGGAGAAGAACAACTCGACATTCAAATGCAATGCCGATCTACAGGATCACATTCCTCAACCAGGTATAGCGATCGATGATGCAACGATGCTGATCAGGATGCTCGACGAGGAATTAGAGGAAGTTAATGATGTACTTCTCAACGAGAGCGAGCCGCGACATTACCCTACACGTGAAGCCTCCTCCGACTACTATCATGCACGACGTGATTACTCTTCTCATGTGAAGGCTTATGCCGCCACAAGATTAGATCCCATAGAGCCACTTATGAGGAAGCTCTCGCAGCGATCACAAGGAATGGAGAAAGGCAATCCAGTCAGAATATGATTCTCTTATCGAGAATGGAACTTGGGAACTAGCAAAGTTGCCCAAGGGCAGAAAACTGGTGTCATGTAAATGGGTCTTTAAATTGAAGGTCAAGGCGGATGGATCGTTTGATAGATACAAGGCCAGATTTGTTGCTAGAGGTTTCACACAAATTCCAGGTTTAGATTACCTCGAAACCTTTGCTCGTCGTCAAGCTACTTTTCGGACCATGTGTGCGATTGTCACGACAAGGACTACGAGGATGTTTGATGTGAAGACGGCTTTCTTGCATGGAATCCTTGATGAGATCTACATGCATACACCGTTATGAGGTTAACAAGGAGGATTATGCTTGCAAACTAATTAAGTGCCTCTATGGACTTAAGCAGCAATGAAATGGAATCTTTGGACAAGGAGTTGCGAGCTCTAGGTTTTACAAAAAGTAAGGAATGACTTATACGTATACATCAAGAATGATGTAATCTACTTAGTTATGTCGATGACCTCATCCTTGCAAGCAACATGGATTTTATCTCTCGATCACGAATGTGGCACAAAAATTCAAGATGTCGGACCTTGGACCTTTGCAAAGTTGCTTAGGAATACACATTCGAATAGAGAAAAAGGATCCTTACCATGACTCACCGATATCTGGAAAGTGCAGGCTTAGGACTCAAAGATGCCAAACTGTGCAACACCTCTTCCAAGTGGTCTCAAGTTGAGCAAAGATATGTCGCCACATTACCCGAGAAGGACGATATGAGAAATGTGCCATACGGGCAAGGTGTGGGCAAACTCATATATGCTGCCAACACATACACCAGAGGTATACTCGACAAGTGCTCGTCCAAGATCTCGAAAACCACAGGCGACACATTGGACTTGTGTTAAGAGAGTTTTCCAGATCCGAAAGGCACACCAAAGGGGTATTGTGTATACTCACAAAGATGGTGTGCACTGACGTACACCGATTCGATTATGCATAGATACGAGGAGGTCGGGGAGTTATGTGGTGAGCTCTTTGGAGGACCTATTTGTTGGTCAAGCAAAAGCAACCAGTTGCACTCTCAAGCACGAGGCGAATAAGAGTACTTACAGCGAAGGAGGTTATTTGGCTAAAGCTGCTGGAGCTTGGCATTGAGTTGCTTGCACAAAATCGAACCGACAACCGAGGGTCAATTTCACTAGCTGAAAATCCCGTCTTCCACTCCAGGACAAAAGCACGTGGCAATGGAATACCACTGGATTAGAGAGCTACTAGCTGCAAGCACAATATCTCTGGAATACATAGCAACTCAAGAAAACCCAGTTGATATTTTCACAAAGGCTCTAGGCAGGGATCTACATGAGAAGCATGTAAAGTTTTTAGGCCTAGGTGACTCCTCGGAGTCCCTAGGTACTAGTGCATAAAGTCAAGTCATTACGGCATTCTAGCTACTACCACGAAGAAGAGCATTCGTCGGTGTAGTCGTTGAAGTTTGTCTCATCACGAGACTTCAAAGAATAGGAATCCCCATCGGACTCGATTCTCCGGCTGCAGCGTGACTCTCCTCCTCATCTTGAAGGATCGGGCTGCTATAGGAGCGGTGGTTTTCCTCCACTCTCTTGCCCGGCCCGAAATCGTCTTGATTGGAGGCTCGATTCTTCCAGCGTATGTTGGATCCCGCCATGACGGTGGGAGCTTAGCATCTCACATGCACAAGAAAAGATTGCAACGAGTATTGAAGCTGGGATCTTACTATAAGTGCGACCACATGAAATGGGTAAGCCAGCTTTCGACCTTGACACGTCTCATCACGGCTTTGTCGCCCATAAACCCTGACCACGAGGTGCGCGGATGCTTGATGGAGCCATAAGAGACGATCTGAGTCTCCTTGAACAGTCTGCAGGCTTAGGAAAGCTAGGCTCTTCACAGGGGTTAGTCTCATTCTCAGAAAAGCCGAAATCAGGATTAACAGCATGGGCTTTTACTCTTGTCGCTGCTTTGGGTCTGGATGAGGCGGCGCGTGCTGCTGCAGGCCCGCCCATGGGCTCACTTGCTGCTGGAGTGGCGGCTCGCCTTGCTAGGACCTCCTTGGTCGTCCGGCCTTCCAAGGGCGCCACTGGTACCCTTGGAGTGCTCACATCGTGAGGAACCCGAGCATTCTTCTAGTGGTAAACCCGCCCATGCGGTCCCTAGGCTGATTTCTACGCGCTTGGAGTCTCGGGCGTGAGGCGAAGACATGATGCTCCGCTCGCACTCCTTAGCCGGATAATGAGAACTACACTGCCACGTATGCTATTGTTGAGCACCGTGCACCACTTCACACCGGGTGTCTCCATGCTTTTATTCGCCAAGGAGGGGGCGTAAGCTCGCCTATGGTACTCGCGTGCGAACTAGGGCGTAAAATCCGCCGACAAAGCATCAAAGGGACAACACAAGGAACCCAAAAGAGAAGACCGTAGTCATGATCAACAAGTGGGAGTGAAGGAATAATTATTGTTTATGTGTTGACTCATGCTAGGGTTATGTTACCTTAGTTTAGTTAACCTATCGATGTGTAAACTAGGTCTAGTCACCTAGTACCCTTTCGGTAGGGTTGTGACTCTTAGTAGACGTAACACTTGGTATCTTAATTAGGTTGTTTTAAGCATAAGCAAGTTACTCTTTATTTTGATCTTTTCAATTCAATCAACAATGTAATTGTGTTTTATATAATTTATTAATTATCCAATTCACATAAAATCTTCACCGGTGGCGCTGGGATTTGATTTGTCTAGGTTTTATCCTAGCTAATTATGTTAGAAAAGGCTTAGATGCAAGAGTGGCACGAGCCGTTTCCTTGGGTTCGAACCAACGACTACATCGGCAAGGGTTATAACTGTGCACCCTGCTAGCCCCTCAAGCAAAAGTATCCCCACATGAATTGATAGTGAAACAAGCTACTATACTTAGTGTGTTTTGTATACGATTGATAGTGAAACAAGCTGCTATACTTAGTGTGTTTTGTATACGATTGATATTGAAACGAGCTACTATACTTAGTATGTTTGGTAAACAAGCTGCTATACTTAGCGTGTTTTGTATACGATTGATATTGAAACGAGCTACTATACTTAGTATGTTTGGTATCAGATTGATAGTGATATAAGCTGCTACACTGAGTCTGTTTGGTATAGGATTGTAATTGTAATCCATTGATAGTGATACAAGCTGCTATACTTAGTGTGCTTGATATGGGATTGTAATAGTAAACTATTGATAGTGATACAAGCCACTATATTTAACTTTGATGATGACACAAGCTGGTATACTTAACTTTACTTGGAGGTTATCATAGATAGGAAATCTGATTATATAGAGAGCCTAAAATAAATAAGAATGTTAGGATATAACAAGTTGGGACGTCCAATGGGACGCCTAGAATGTCTTTACATACTTTAGTGTGTCCACTTAAGTTACGGAAAATCAAGGCATACAAGGAAATTGGGAAGGCGAATGTGCGTGAGTGAAGGCCGAGAACCGTGGAGCATGCATACGTATTATTAGGAAATTCCCATTGTCAAGCTCCCGAAATTTTGAGGCAAATCCCGAAGGGAAAATGCCACTCTAAAACTATCCTCACTTCCAAAAAGGATGTACCGCATGTCCAAATGACTTCCATGATCAATTCCGGAATCAGGGCTCACCAGAATAGGCATCTCAATAGATACAAATACTCTTCTGAGTCTTTAAGTACCTAATGAACGTGCACACCCCCAACTCTCCCCACTAATTCTACATATGCTGTTCTCAGTACAAACGGGATATTCACAAGGGACGATAATCCCGCTTCGATGGGAGATTGCAAACGAGAGTGAAAAATTAAGCCCAAAACGACACTATGCAAGTAACAGGCTTATTAATAAAACCAAATTCTGAAGTCACGATGTCTAAGGCTAACAAACTAACATCAAACACTGATGCAAAATTTGAGCCTGCTTATTTGAGGGCAGCCACATCAAACGCCAACAATTGTTTAAGTGCCATGTTCACTCGATCCTGAATGCCATGCCGTCATACAATCAGATTAGGGGGACAAGTATCAAAAGATTCTAGACCGTGTGCCCAGTCCACACTAAATCAAGGAAGACAGTTCTGCAGTCCTTTGCAAGAAGGACAAGTACCAACCTGCACATCAAAGCATGGGTCATGCATCATCACTCGCAACTGCAGGTCTATGCCACCATCTTGAAGCCTCATCACATAGTTCTCAATATCTGAGGTACCTGGATATGTAAGATTAATGACGCACCAAAGTGCAACGATCCTCAAGTCTGGGTTGCTTGTATCTTGCAGATAATTCATGAGAATTGATGAGTCACTGCTATAACTGCTGGTCAATATGTTGAGAACTGCCTCCTTTTGGTACGCATTGCCTGAAGCCAAGTTGCTTAGCACATACAGTGCCTGCAGAAACGAGCCAAGGTTTGTCAGGAGAATGAGCACCTTCTCCTGTAAGGGTTGGTCACCCTTAAATGAACCACTTGCTGCAACACTGCCATGACGCACCTTTGCACCAGCTTCAGAACCCTATCGTGTCATACAAAGGCATATAACATGACCTAGGAGGCTTTTAAAAATGATGCAGAGCTTCAGCATGACAGAACCCAAGACAAGGCAACAAGACATGACAACAGTTTGAAGGCAAGAGGCACAACATGACCCACTATTAACCTGCAAACAGATCTCAGGTCGTCCAGCAGGACAAAGGTGCCTTTTCACTGCTGATAGGAGCGGGCCATCACGAACAAAAATCTGCTGCCAAGAATCTGTGATATCACAAGCTAGATTGCGAAAAAGAGCCATTGCCTGTTCCTGCACTGCCTCACAGGAATCTGCAGAGAAGATGAGATGAGCAGCTTGAGAAAAATACAGACTTATTGACCTCAGCAGACCTCTATCAAGTCAGATCCAGAGAACACAGGAAGTCACAGTACCACAGAGTAGACTGCTCAATGTGTGAACAGAGAGCTCCACCAGGATGGTATCTTTCACTTCCCGTTGAGCCAAGTAAGACACATTTTTGAGAGCCCACACAGCATCGCATCTGGTGGCTGAGTCATTCGATTGAGCCAACTGAGCAAGTTGACTGATTCCCCTGCTGTAAACAAGTGCAGCTTTTTTTGGTGTGACATCAAGGACCATGTTGCCTAAAGCTTTTAGCGCCGAGGCCTGCAAACCAGTCACCCTCCCTCAGCACAGCATGATCTTAGTAGTTCGCTTATACTCATGCTTCTGTTACAAAGTATCGTGGAACGTTGTGCACCTGGACTGTTGGAGAGGGATCACTCAGCAGACCCAAAAGAGTAACCACCAGACTCTCTTCTGCAAGGCCACTATGAAGGTTCTGCAGTTGGCAAAGAATCCAGTAACCACACATTTCCTCAACCAGGTTGAACAAAATCAATCATCTAGGCTCATGTTGGAGATTACCTGCACAGATCGTGTGAGGCTTCTCAGACACCCACAGGCTGCAGCTCGGACTTTTGCACAGGAATGTGCTAGTGCAGCGATCACGGTGGTTGTAGCCTGAATTGACGGAGTCCAATCACTACAAACTTCAGTTTTGTTGATCACTGTGAGCATGTATCTCATAATTGTGTACATGCTGACAAGGCTTGAGATGTTACATGTACATTTGTCATATGGACCACTGTGCTACCATTGCAGATCTCTGCCCTAACTAGAAGAGTGCGCGTGCACGTTTCTTTTTTTAACGAATGTGCTATGGAAGCAAGACCAGGCCTTTCTCATTACCCCGCATGGATTTGGATACATGCTGATGAGAGTAGCTAATGATTTTAAGGAACACAAATGTTATTGACAAGAGAATAGGTTTGATACAGGATGAGAAGGACATGGACATTTTACCTGTATCTCCATCAATTGCCTTCTGCAATCCTCTCTGCCTGAGCATAATTCTGCTGAGGCCCGCAGAAGACCTTCCAGGTGGTTAGCAGACATAGTTCCACTGATAATAGCTAGAGCAAGTTTCTCAATAGCATTCATACTAAATGCAGCATTCTGAAGTTCCTGGCAATCCTGGATCAAGTCTGCAAGTATACTGGGGGCCTCCTCTCGAATCGAACTGGGTTCGTCTAACAACTTTACAAGAGTTGCAACCATGCTGATCCTCAGTTCCCAGTCCACATCATTTGGGTATGATGACTTTCTGGTATTTGCCAGGCACTTGCATGATAACAACCTTGTCCTAGAAGACTTGTCTTTGACAAGTCTCCTCAAAGCCGCATAAGCTCTGCCATTGTCCATAGAGACCAGCGTTTGTGATACCTGTTTGTTATCCCGTGTAAGAGCAGCTAAAGCATCCAGACCTGCCTCTCGTTTCTGAACAGACCCATCAAGCAGATTGACCAGTCTTTCCAACCCGCCCGCATTTGCGAGAACTCTTTGATGCTCAGGAGTTTCACAGCATCTGGCTAGAACACACGCTGCAACTTCTGAGACACAGTCGTTTCTTTTATCTAGAAGCTGGAGAAGAAATTCCACTCGGCTCCCACGAATTATGTCACTTCTGGGGGCATGTGCAGATCGAAAAATCATCTTCAACGTGCGAGCCCCAGCCTCGACAACCTACCAAACATTCCGCGGAAGGTCGATGTTAACAAGAAAAGCCATGAAATGGGGCAGAGGTAAACCTAGATCGAACCGCTCTGTCATCCATCGCAAACTCATGTGCGATAGAAATGGTCAGGTCTGGCAAAGTCTTCACCTTAACATCTTCATTGGAGAGCATTCTCAAGAGATGCGGAAGAACGCCACATTCAACGACCGCATTCACGCCAGCATCAATTCCACAAGCAAAACTGCCAACAGCTGCCGCTGACTGGACCAGCAACGGGATCTCCGATACGGTGGCCAAGATTTCGACAATCCTAGGCACAGCGCCAAGTTTGATATACGACAACTTTTTCGATCTGTTTCCAATAATCTGATTCTTCACCTCGCGCAATGCTTTCAGTCTAGCAGCCGTGTCTGGCGAGCCTAGACTCTCCACCAGGTCTTCCGGTTGAGAACATGCCGCCGACGAGGGCATTTCAACGGCTGATTTCATACGGCTGGAAGAACAAGCTTACATGCTCGATCGCTGGTAGACAAGCACGTTTCTACTGACCAATATTGTTCGCGAAGCTCGGACCTAGCTGCAACGCTTACAGTCAGTCATGCCTAATTGTAAATTCTCCAAATGGATGCCCCCCTTATTCGGACCTCGGATCCCACACCCTTCAATGTAATGTATAGTTTAAAGAATGGGACTTCTCTCTAAATGGATTAATAGGATGAATTGAAAGATAAAGATTAAAATATTCAACACAGTTGTACCTCCTTAAATAAGATTATCAATTTTTTTCTTGTAAGAAATTAATAAAAAATAGAGAATAGAAATCGAATAGATATCATATAGGTATGGAATAGGCTTCCTACCTTGACTCACTGAGGAGGATGCCATCAAAGGTGTGGAGACAACAATGAGTAAGGACTTACTTGATATACATGCTGCACAACTTTGAAGTTGCTTAATGTCTTTGAGAAGCACCTGATTAGTCATCATCTCAAAGCATCGCGGGTGCAAAGGCATCTTGTTGATCATCTTACAGCACAATAGACTCTTAAGTGTGATTTGAAGACTCCTACGCTTAGCTTTTTCCTTCATGATAGGTAGAGGTTTTTTAATACCGCTTAGAGAGAGTGCTAGCTCTAAATCAGCTAGGTAGAGAATTAGTAAAAATTATTTTTACTACTTCCTATTAATTAAGCTTTGATTTTTTTTCTTATTTCTTGGGATTTTTTAATTTATAAATTGGATTCTATTTTTTTAATTGGAAAAAAATCTAATTGGGACACCTCTCTGAATGG
The DNA here is from genome assembly GCA_010909165.1 of Anthoceros angustus. Taxonomy (NCBI): domain Eukaryota; kingdom Viridiplantae; phylum Streptophyta; class Anthocerotopsida; order Anthocerotales; family Anthocerotaceae; genus Anthoceros; species Anthoceros angustus. Next base: position 773,295 of record MU008154.1, read on the forward strand.
GACCTCGAAAGCCACACCCACATAGTCCCAATTAGAGAGGGCCAGCTGTACTCTACACGCGAGACTTGATGGCAGCACTAGTAAATAGTCGTGGAACCTGGTATTAAGCTATTAACCTTCATCCGTTGAACCCCAGAATGCTTGGCCCTATTTTTGGGTCTGCCCGCGTCAGAAAAACATGGCCATCGCCCGTACCTACATCCAAACCCACTAGCGGCATCCCATCCACACTCCATGGCAACACGCTTGGCTCAATAGTCCGGAGAGCTTGTCTGCCTTGCAAGCTCCATAAAACATGAAACTCCCTACCTGACATCCACTGTCAACGGATGCATCAGGCTCTACAGCGGAAACAGAAACACATGCAAACTTTCGGCCACCAGGCCATAAACCTTGCGCCCGCCCATAGTGTGACAAGCCCTCACAATTACATCACAAGCTTCCAAGACTTGAAAAATTGAGGTGGCACCTAAAGTGCTCCACTCAATTGTACATAATTAGCAACCTCCGGTGGCAGCCAAAAAAAATTGCATTCTCCATATCTAGCTGGACAATGCACATGTTCACAATAGGCAGAAGAGGTCGACACAAATATGATGAAGGGCCTTACCGGCCACCATCACATACACAAATGTTGCCTCTCCCACTAAGGCCCAATGCTTCAAATTGACAATTTCGTCCCCCATGGACCCCCATCACGCTACTCCATCTCCTCGATGTTGCTTTCCATAAGTTTCCAAATTCACCACGCTGCTCCTCAACTGCAGGCATATGGAAACTCATTGCATCCCATTGCCCCTTTTGGTAGACCAATGTTCAAAAGATGAGCCTAAACAAGGATGGCGCAAACTGCATGGTTAGCTTGCGAGTCCTTGGACTCCTTCGCAATCGCAAGTGGAAGCCGGGCCGAAAATTGACCAAAATTCGATCACAACAGCGTGCGCATCGATAAAGTGAATTTGATTTGTCATTGTCCCTCCCCGTTTGCAGCCCCAATTCTGGTCAATCTCAACCTTATTATTAAAGTCTCCACACCACTAACCCCTCCAGTTGGCTAGGGGTTTAGTAAACGGAGTTCACGACCTCGGCTCATTGCAGGAGACCCCTTAGCCTGTTGATGGGCTTTAAAGCTCATTCTCCGGCATCACCACCACCTCTTGGTGATGTCGAGGAGGCATGTCCATCATCCTCCCATGCAAATACAAGTGGGTCGACCTCCACGTGCTCTACTCCTGGGTACAACGATGCAGATGTGAAAGTCTGACTAGTTAGGGTTATTTAGTCAAACGTTATTAGGGTTACATATAAAAACGACAGCATGAGCAGTTTTGATTAGTTTTTCAATTAATTGTTTTTTGCATTTTTGCTGCTTCCCTCCTCGCTCCTCGCAAATCAACATGGTATCAAAGCTCTGCTCTGGCTCCCATCTCTCTTGAATGATGCCGAGTTGTCGCAGCCCCCGTAGGTGGTATGGTTGAGGGGGTCATGGTCATCGGGGAGGAATTCCTCCACCCCAACTACAAGGCCCCTCTCCAGAGACTATTCTGGACTTATATGAAGAAGACTACCCCTACATTTGGCTTAAGGATTTTGAGACGGGCACTTTCGGGACCGGGCGAGATCACACCCGCTGCGACTGGCCCAGAATCGCCTGATTGATCGTCATGTCAGGAAAGACTTGCAGAAGCAGAACCAAAATTTGTCCTACAAACAGTTAGAAGTTGTTCCACGCACATCTCTTTCCTCAGGACAACCAAGCGACATATGTGTAGCTATAGGCAGTGATCGATTTCTCAGGATCCGACCGTTCCACAAGTCTCATAGGACGAAATCCAACGTACGAAACGATAGTGGGATAAGTGTGGCCGCTAGAGGGTGCATCTCAGAAGCCCCGGGATCTGCCTCCCATAGCGGTATAGTCACACGTATGGGGCTGCACCACCGCTGCATTGGCATCATATGGGAACTGTAGTTTTGAAACGATTCTGTGGCCAGAGCTATGGCCGGTTGAGGACTCTGCGAAGGAAGAGGAGGGAGTCTTTATATGATTAAGTAGAGGGGATTTATGGTTACTTGGAGAGAGTACCACCACGGCCGCCTGAAGGATGTAGCCTTCTACAAAAGCAAGGCCTGTGATATGAACTTTCTTGATAAATGTTCGGGAAACAGTGTAAGAAGGAGCTCAAGGGAAGGCATGTAGATCCATGTGCCATAGAAAACTTAGAGCTAGAATATGGTAAGGTAGCGAAGATTTTTAAGTGTAGAGGAGATGGTAGAGTTTAAGAAGTTAAGGAGCATGTGAATGTGGGTTTTATTTTTGTTGGCGGGTGAGCGGTTGTGGGCTGGCACATGACGATTTCTGACGAGGAGTTGGTAGCAGTAGCACGGTTGGAAGGAGAGGAACGTGGGCAGAGTACAGGTGTGATTAAGGCTATGCAGCAAGAGGTGTTGCAAGCAGAAGGGCCAAGTGTCCATGGAAGGGGGGTTTTACGTGCGAGGTTTCATGGAGGTCAATCTAAGAGTTGAGATGAAGAAAGAAGTGACAGCATGTGTACAAGGAGAACGAGTGCTCTAAGGGTGAGCAGTCAAGAGAGGCTGCAAGTGGAGGCCACGGTGGTGGCAGAAGCGTGAAGAGATTGCGCGAAATGTAATTTGGAGGAAGGAGGCGGCACACAAAATGGTGTCTTTGAGAAGGTGTGTGGCTAGAGCCTAGAGGTGAGGATGGCTCTATGCTGACGTGTATGAAGGAGGATTGTGGAGAATTACACCTCAAAATTGTGCTTGCGGTGGAATTGCAAGAGGGTTTCGTGGATTCTTGGTCGTGCGGAAATTGCTGCCGAGAAGCGCAGCAAGGTGAGGGAAGATCAACTGCTAGGCCGATCTGGGGCTGAAATCATGAGACTAGGGAGCATGGAGATGAAGGGGGTGCGATGATGCCAATAGATGCCCAGTCGGCAGTGCACGCGAGCATGCCGGATACTGTGACATCGCTTGAGGAAGCTGATTTTATGAGCCGAGTTGGAGGCGGGGCTGTGGCCACAACCGCATTCAACCCCGATAAACAAGCTAGAAAGCGGTGGGGTGTACATGGGAAGGAGGTTAGAACAGGACTCCCATGTCCACGTTTTTGTTGAACTTGTCTTGCATAGCAGTTAGCTTCATCCACTTAGGCATTTTCATGAGTGCTCCAGCCACCATCGCATCAGCATGGCCATGGGAGGGCATATGTTCTTTGGTAGCTTGTTGCGTGTGTGCTTGCTTGCAAGCATGGGCGTGTGGAGGTTGACGGGTGGACTTGGGAGATCTCACCTCGGCTCCTTGGGAAGCGAAGGTCATTGTGGAAGGTCTTGAAGCAATGAAGGTGCGAAGTAGCAAATTTTCAAGACTCGTCAAGACACCTGATCACGATCATCCACGCCCGGTCATGTTGGCGGTCTGCGAAGGTCAAGAAGGGGTTGTAGCAGCTGGAAGTGTGAGCAAGCGCTATGTCATCAGGGGCATGTCACTCAATGTGGGCGTTAGGAGTTCCGATGGAGACAGTGTTGTGTTCCATATACGCTCTAGCAGACTCCTCAAAAAATGTTCGGTCAAGAAAGATCTTGTCTGCGTACTTGGTGCATGCTTTCACGGTGAAAGCAGGTATCCACTCTGGATATGTTCTTACTCAACCACATCTTGGCGAATGCCCATACACTTCTCGCATGCAGAAGTTACAAGAAGCGATGGATGTGTTCATCGTCGCCTTCATGTGGTCTTCCATAATCTCTGCACATAGTAGACACGAGCAAGACAAGCAGGCCATATAACTATATCATTAGTTGCGCAGGTCTAGTGCCAATCCAGATGGCCATGTATTGGATTAGTTGCGCAGGTCTAGTGCCAATCCAGATGGCCATGTATTGGTGGCAGCACTTCAAGCTTGTGCAAAGGGAGGAGACTTACAAAGCGGATGATTTGCATCTTGATGTGTTGGCTAGTGGCGTTGAGCCTGGCTACTTTTTGTCTCTAGTTCCTTGGGGACATGTATGCAAGTGTGGCGGACGTTAGTGAGCCTTTCGGCGTGTTGAGGGACTTGGCCAAAAATGGTGACATGGAATGCCATTATTGCTTTGAGTATTGCAGCGTGAGGGCATGGGCCAAAGCCCTTTGTCTTTATAGCTCTATGCAAGGCAGCCTTCGTGCATTTGCTCCCAATTCCTTGACTTTTGTGTGCCTCCTGCAGGCATGTGGAAGTTTGGGCTCTTTAGCACTGGAGAAGGGGGCATAAGTTCATGCACAAATTACAAACCGAGGATATGCGACTGATGTATTTGTAGGCAAAAACTTGGTTACTATGTATGCAAAGGGTGGCAGCTTGGAAACCGCTCCCAGAGTGTCTGACAAACTTGGTAGGAAGGATGTGGTGGCATCAAGAGAGCACCAGTTTGGGGATCTCTTTCAAGCGGAAGATTACACTCGAGAAAAGAACACCTTGATTTGTTACCTTTCGGAAGCAAACATGAAGTCCACACATGACTTGCATGTGTGGGAAGTCTTACTTTCAATTTGTGCTCAACTACAATGCCTTCCGCGTGTTGCGGGGAGTGAGCAGTAGCATGTGTTGCATTAGACAGACAGGTTATTTTACATCAATATTAGACTAGATGTCTTTGATGCTCGTTGTGGCAAAGCAACAAGTGATTCAAAATATGTGGGCGGATTAGGGCTTGTTCCATTGCGACAACAGCAGACGATGAGAATTACTGCAACCGCTTCTTGCACGATTCCGGGGATTAGGAAAGATCAATGAAAGTCGCGATGCCAAGCAAGCAAGGTGAGGAGAGGTGCCACAATGAGCCTCCCGATTGAAACTGTGCCGCAATGTGCCTGGAAATTACTGGCATCTCCCAAAAGCGAGACAAGGATGCGTGGAAAATAACGAGGCCAAAGGTGAGACAAGGTCGTGCGTAGTCACATGGCTCCCTCGGCCATGGGCTCATCGCCAATCTTTGCTGGGTAAGCACCATGAGCACAATGACAAAGAGTGGCAGCCAAGGCTGGCTCACGGGGCCCGCTTAACGTCCGCCATGAAGTAGCCTTGCTCTTTGAGAGGGAGTCCCATCACTCTACCCCCACCTGTCACGCTTTTGCTTCCTTCTACCAAAGCTCATCATCGGGCTGCAAAAGTGAAGAGAACCTGCATCATTTTCTTTTGCGTAACTCGTATTTGGTTTATCAACGAATTTCATCCATTGGGCAATGGCTCACAAAGTCACGGTGAGAGCAGCTGACTGAGGAAAAGTTTTTGGGAGCTCTTGCTCTCATGGGTGCAAGTTGCAGCCGGTGGTGGAGCTATGGTTTGCTTGGCCAGCCACTTGATGTTGCGATTGGATTTGGGACATATGTATGTGCCGAGGCAATAGCAGGGCTTTTTAGAACTTTATCGCTCAGGCGTGTGAAACACGGACAATTTGCATGATAGCGGTATTCTCGACGCCTCATCCGAGCTCTCCGTCTTCTCGATTACGATGCACAAGGGCGTGGCAGCAAGGTGGCACGTGATCTTTGTGACATTTGTGTACCTCCTGGGGCAAAGTGCTGTGAGATGTGGCGGCTTTGCATCACTGGGAAGGCAGCGGCTACATGCATGACAGTTCAAGGACAACGGCTTCAAGCCGATGTACTTGGTAATGTGATATTGATAAAGCATGTATGCGGAGAGTCCGGGAGCATGGGATTGATGCCTGGCCAGTGATGTCGAGGTATTGAAGAAAGAGAAAGGCCCGTGTCACTTGGAGATGCACCTTGAATTGCGAGGATACACGCAGACAAGGAGACAGTGACGGAGGCCATGAGCAACCACTATTGTAAGTAGCACTACACACATGGACTGTGGATCTCTGAGTGTCGCCAGACCCATTAGTGAGACGAGTCACCGACTCACAGTAGGTACATACCATAGCACACCTGCCTGTGATTTGGCACACTTTATTGGGCGCTTGTCGAGAAAGTGGAACAACGTGGAGGTGGCACACCATGCCTTCCATGAGCGGTGAAATAGTTGGACAAGCGGGATGCGGCCGCAGTTTATTATGTGTTGATGTCGAACCTATACACCGAAGCACACATGGAAGCGGAGCACGAGGAGATGCAAAGTAGGCGAGGTGAATAGGAATCAAAGCATGGAAGCGGCCCGGAGCTGCCGGAAGAGCAAGCTAAGATGGCTACCGTACACCTTATCGACATGCATGCCGTTGGTAGTCTTGTTTGTAGGCAAATTGGACTCGACTGGATGTTGATTCTCCGTCAATTACTGCTTATGTCACAATTTCTCAAGAAACCAGGCAGAGCACATTGGGTTGCAACAACTGCGATAAGCAAGGTTTCGAGATATCTAAAGGAGCTCACGCATCATGGGCTTTTCTATAGATGCACAGGACAAGCCAAGCTCATGCTAAGTGGGTTTCTGAATCTTTGATTGGGCATCGACAATGATCTACAAGGAGCTTGTCGACCTCATTTTCTACTTTCGGTACACCGTAAAATTTGTTAGCAGACATCTGTGAGCCACCATCTTACGTAAGTGACTGACAAAACAGAGCCCACTTCTCTTTTCTGCGACAATATGTCAGCGTTAGCATTAGTGGCCAATCCCCGTTTTCATGCAAGGACAAAACACATCGAGATACAGCATCACTATATTCGAGATGTAGTTGAACGAGGAGTAGTCAAGGTTGGTTATGTGCCGACAGATGAAAACACGGCAGATATCTTGACAAAGGCACTTCTCAAGCACAAGCACTATGGTCACATGGCAAGGCTTGGACTGGCAGACTTCTCATCTTATTTTGACAGTGCAACGTGAGACTTATTTGATGGGGGGGGAGGGGGTTGAAAGCCTGAGCTTTCAAGTTTTTTGATGAAGCGAGATGACTGAGGATCCTTCCCGAGAAAGGCCTAAACCTACAGTCTCGCAGTTTTTTTGTCTGCACATGTTACACAGTCTGCCGTAAGTGGGACAGTAAAAGAAGAAACAAGAAGGCAACAGGTGGATGAAGCATAAAGATAACCTAATCACCTGATGTTTCTCTAGTTGTCTCCTCTCACCCTTTTCAACTTCTCAAGCAACTGGATTGTTTTGACTAAGCGGCTTGAGGAGGTTGTTTGAACCCAATGGTTTTCCTCCACGGTTTCTCTGTCGCCGCTACTGCAACACAAATTTATGTTTAGACCAATACTGTAGCCTCCCAAACAAACGTATGCTCCCATGCAGTGTTTTTCCTCCAGTCCTCGAGGTATCGTGCTCTCCTTGGCACAAGTTACATTTCCTCCTCTTGACCGGGTTTCTACTCGCCAAGTCTCCTTTGCCGTCGGATTCGAGCTCTCACATATTGAGGCCATACGGGTCTTCATGTGAGATATCTGAGGAAGAATAAGAGTGTAAAGGCGTCACCGTTTACCTCTGAGAGGTAAGAAGAAGGCGGCCATGATGATGTGAAGGACGAAGGCAGTTGGGCGTAATTGAGAGAGGGTGGGCGTACGCCTCACAGCACTTTTTCGATCACGCGATTCACGAAGGCGAAATCTTGGAGTTCACGCTTGAAAGGGGAACACGTCAACGATTTGACGTAGGGTTTAGATTAAGAGGGAGTGTTAGAATGATGAGGGTTAGTGAATCCTTATCCGTATATATATAATCTACCCCTACGTAAGTTGTGATATCTTAAGGGTAAATATGAACCGTCACTATACATTGTATTTAAACAGTTTTGATCTTTTATCTAAATCAGTTCGTACTAGCACGTTTAATGAGCCTCAATGTGCTTTTAGGCTCTCTCAACAAACTTATTACTTTGGCTCCCCTGTGTGCCCCTACTGGCACTCCACCATCTCTCCTCGGACTTCTAGATCGCCCAACTGCCGCTGCTCTTGTTCATTTCCCTCAACACTCGTCGTGGCGACCAGTTCTTTGTCAGGAAACCGGTCATCAGTGGCCTCAAGCCATTCTCCGGTTTTCAGACGAGAAATGAAGTCTACATTCAGATGTTGCTTCCTTGGCCTGGTCTCCACCTTGAAATCGAATTCTTGCAGCAGTAATACCCACCTGGCTATCCTTCCTGATAAATCTGGCTTGTTCTCAAGGTACTTCAACGCGAAATGATCGACATGAAATGTCACCACTGCAAAGAACAATGTCTAAATTTCTTACGAGTAGATGATACCAAGGCCCTCTCTGTGTAGTGATGGTTCCTTCTGACTTCAAGATCCGTGAGTCGCCTCCCGGATAAAAAATCGGGTGATCTCGTCTCTTTTCATCCTTTTGACTCAAGATGGTCCCAATGGCATAAGCGGACACATCCACATATACATGAAACGGCTTCTCCCAATCTGGAGGTTGTAACGTTGGAGCGCTCACCAAATTGTCCTTCAACTGCTGAAACAGTCCTGATGCAGTTTCCTTTTCCCAAACACGCAGAAATCATCCATGAATACCTCCATGAACTTCCGCAAGAAATCTCGGAATATAGCGTTCACCACACGGCAAAATTGGCGGGCGCATTACACAACCAAGGGAGCTTGAATAAAGCGAGGTGCCCCAATGCTGTAGATATGGGTCTTGTCCTCGGTCCTCCTTCCTCGACCAAAATCTTATTGTACCAGTGCTCAATCCAAGATACTATACCATCTCATGTCCAAGCTACGTGTCGGCTACCCGCCCATGAAGGGCAGGGTGGTGATCCTTCATGCTTAAACCGTTGGGCTTCACGAAATCTTGCGACGCTTTCCTAACTTTGGGTAGATGCATCACAGTAAGACAACCCACTCACTAGTGAGTACCAGATGAATGCTCACTTCCAAATATTGGTGAAAGTTGATCCTTAATGACCATGGAATACTTGGGGTTCAGTCTGTACTGCTTGATCCTCACCGGAGTGCTGCCCTCCTTCAAATCAATCCGATGTATACCCAACTCCTCCGGAATTCCTGTCATGTCAGTGATGTTGAAGGCAAACATATCAACGTACTCCCTAAGCACACTACGGAACTCCTCTTTCTCTACCTGTCCTAGATACTTAGAAACCTTGACTACCTTGCTAGGCTCTAACTCTAAGAAGTCTTCAGTGGGATCGATATCGCCCCTCCCAGGACCCTCACTAGTTCTAGATCCCTCCTCAGGAAAATCATGATCATAGGCCTTACCCCTCCAAAAGGCTACTCCTTCCCTATGTGCCTCATCCTCTGACTCCTCTACGACATCTTCTACGTCAATTGAGGGTCCCCGGTAGGCTCGGTCACTGCCCGAAGAACTCACCCCCGTACTTCCTGAGGTGTAAACACCATAAACCTTCAAGAGGGGGAATTTACATGATGGGGGTTTTCTTGAAAATATGCGCCAAAGGGGGTTACACATGGGTCTCAAAGCAGCCAATAGCATGTTTTGGTGAAAGAACCACAAAAAACAGGTGTCCCATACCGTTGTCCCCTTTTACAATATGGGTACCTGGTGGAAGGGTGCTCGAAATCCTTTACCCATATGATGAAGGCAAATTAAGACCCACCGTCTTGACTTAATGGGGAAAGGATGCCGATGAACCTAGATTTGGGTCTCACGGAAGAAATACGGTTGGCATGCAAAACCCATAGTCTTCGCAAATTCGTTTTGATGTCAAGGGTTTGGCAAAGGGTAGAGGTCATGCGGTGGTCAGCGTATGCTTGGCGGCCTTGCCGGTGGAGCAGGCAAGATCGTTCCCGACAGTTTCGATCACTGCGACGCGAAAACTCTTCAGGGTCTTCGTGCTGTCAGGTTCGTTCCTCATCCAGTGAAAGTGAATTTCCGCCGCTCCGTCGTTGCGTACGGAGTAGGAGAACCCGACGCGGGCGCAGTCCAGGCGGTAGCCGACGGATCCGAAGTCTCACTCACGCTCAGCCCGAACAGCCGGACTTCCTCGATCGGCTCGTTAGGCAAATCAGCTATCAGCGTCACCGGTGAATACTGGGAGACGTCGAATCTTACTTCCGGCAGTTCGACCGCGCTGTGCGAGGTTCCGGCGGAGCGGGCGGTTCCATTGAAGGAGGCGGCGTTGTGGGATTCGCCTCAGCAAGTGGATCGGGCGTAGTTTCCGCAACCGCATCCTGAGCGTCGCGCCGGCATCAGACACCGGAGTCGCGGGTAAATCTTGGACGACTGGTGCAGACGGCTTAGTCGCGAATGCGTCCGGCGGCGGGACCGATACTGGCGGCCTAGGCTCAACGACTTGGGGAATCACGGGCGGCGGGCGGGTTCGGGATCCGGCTTCGGGGACATCATCGCTGGCGGGAAGCTTCCGATGCTCCCGATCACGATGAGCGCCAGCACTACGGCGACGCCGACGGCTGCGATCAACATCCACTTGCCGCCCGATTCCTC